>CAIGQQ010015131.1:6662531-6676622 GCA_903798035.1 Danio albolineatus | reverse complement strand
TTACACTAACCCTAACCCCAATCCCAACCCTAACCCCAACCTAACAGCCTACTTCTAATCTAACGAAATTAGTTGACATGTAGATGCAATGTAACAGACCATCAAAATAAAGTGTGACACGAGCCTAAACTGGCCTTATAAATACTGTTGTATGATATAGCAAATGATATATATCAAAATGTGCCAACAGAACATTTCCAAAAGCAGTATGTAGCGCCCTTTCCCTATGGCGACGGAATTCTGAATTCTGAATTCGTATAGTTTAGATCCCTCTAATTTGTAATTTAACCACAAAATAAATCCTGTAACCCCATTCCAATTAATGTAAATAATAAACACAGACAATCTGGTATGAAATTCGAAATCACCGTGTCACATTTACTTAAACACACTTGAACAAATAAAGACATACAAATAAAGAACTAAAGGTTTGTTTCAAACAACTTTTCACTCTCAGTTTTTCCAGACTTAAATAAACAGCAAAATCAACAGTTCAGTTAGGGAAAACCCCAAAATAGTCCAAATTAAATAAATGAAAAATATGTAAAGCTCGTTGCAGGCCTGTTTCGATGCTGGCGGTCGGAGTGGCATTAAAACCCAGTTGCCCCTTCGCCCGGAGGGCAAATAATAAATAAATTACTCTTACCCGAGCCAAGGGAACACGTCAGAAGCGGAAGTACAGTTCAGGAGTGATTAGAGGAAAGTAAGAAGTGTGATGTCGCGTCCAACGCTGATAGAACTCTCATTAAGGTATCCAGATTTCTCAGACGGTTTCCGAAAATGTCCGGGTTTGTTGATATAGAAAACAATAATACTTTGCAGCGATCTCCGCCTTCATTATATTGATACAAATTCTGAAACAACATTTATATCATACCAGAAACAAATAAACAAAAAATAATTATAATATTTAACCATAAATAAACAAATAAATTAATCGACAACTGGGCTTCAAGTTTATAATTTATCTTCTCAAAATATATTTGCGTCAGGAAAGCTCCTATCGTGCTGTCTAGCTATGTTTGGAAACAGAACTATTGGTTAAAGGAGAGGGATGACAATGTCTGCAAACTTTAGTCTGACAACGTTGTGATCATCAGAGGGTATCAGAATTACCCCGACGCCACATGCTAGTAATTGTAAGGATGCCAGTTATTGTAGGGATTTTTCCCAACTTTCTGGTGTCCCGAATGAAACCGGGCGCTCTCACTTCCATCAAAGCCCCGCTTGTCTCTTTGTACTGTCTTTTGCAGCAAGCTTAGCCACCCACCTGCGTGATTATTTTTAGAGATGGCCATGTCAAAAATGTAAATGATCCCTGAGAGAACATGTCCCCCGTGCTCCCACACATAAGCCTACCAAGCATTGTTTTCAGCACAAAATCCTCTATGCGAAAGCCCTCTCCATCATCCTGATTACAGCTGCAGCAGAGGTGTATAATACCTCATGGTCTTTTTGTCTACACACATATGCAAAGATACATGATTGAGCATCTACCCTGGCTTGTCCGAGTTGAATTCATCGATAATACGATGAGATATGAAATGTAGAAGTGTGCTCAGATAAGTATTGATAGCTCGGGTTGCGTTTACTGTATTACAAATTGCCAGCAACCGCAAACCACTGCTGGCAAAGGAAAGGGAGCTGTGGGCAACCGCAGAGGTTTTGACAGCTTAGGATCTGCACACTTCACACAATTAAAATGAATGAGTCACAATTAAATGAGGCATAGCGTAAGAATCTAGTTGAAAGACAGTCGAAACAATGAGAATGTGGATGTATTCCCACAGTGTAGCTCGTGTGTTGGTGTGCTTGCACACAGCTTAAAACTACATCCAAGTGCTTGTATTTAATCTGTTTTGAAAACGATCAATGAACGATTCTGTCGCAAGGCTATAGTTATTGCATCATTCTGGATATTGAGATAATGGATAACTATAACTATAAAGGATATGATTTTGCTCACGTTTAAGAATCCCAATATCCACATCATTTATGTTTCATGTTTCCATGTGTCCACCCAGAGCAGAAAAAGAAGCAATGAACAAAAAGTAGTATCTTATAAAAATAAGTACCAGCACTTGATGCAATAGATATCTAAAATATAAATGTTAGTAGGATGAACATATTAGTGCTCAGTGGATAGCACTGTCACCTCACAGCAAGAAGGTCAGCTGGCATTTCTGTGTGGAGTTTGCATGTTCTCCTCGTGTTCCCGTGGGTTTCCTCCGGGTGCTCCAGTTTCCCCCACAGTCCAAAGAGTGAACTGGGTAACAAAATTGGCCGTAGTGTATGAGTCTGTGGGTAACACTTTATTTTGATGGTCCATTTGAGTATTTGTAGACTTTCTGCTTAATATCTGTTGACATTGACATGTAACAGTCCTTCAACAGACATTTAACTGACTATAGGAAACTTTGCATGTACATGTCAACTTACACTAACCCCAACCCCAACCTAACAGTCTACTTATAATCTAATGAGAATTAGTTGGCATGTAGATGCAAAGTAACTTGAATTCAACAAACGGACCATCAAAATAAAGTGTGACCAAAACATATGCTAGAGTAGTTGGTGGTTCATTCAGGTATGTGGCGACCCCTGATTAATAAGAGACTAAGACGATGAGAAAGGAATGAACGAATGTAACATTAAAAATGGTGATCATTGTGCTATAATTGCTGGAAAAGTAGTTACTACCATTATTATTAGTTATTAAAATTAAAAGTAATTATTACCATTATTATTCACATCAAAGCTTTACCATGTGATGTGTGCATTATTATTAAATACCTAATGAGTACATTAGGAAGTATTCCCATTATTTAATGAGATTTCTCCACGATTTCATGTGTTTAGAAGCTTTTAGTCTTAAGTCTTAGCAAGGGTTGGAGATGTCAAAATAAACACAGAGCTATTTATGGCAGTGTATCATAGATGTCACGATTTTCAGGAAAATAGATGGGTATTTATTATTTATTATTTATGAAACAAAGGCAAGGTCAGCACATGACACAGACACAACACATGCCATGTGCTCCCATAAAAGGAGACTAGAAGCTCATATGAAGCACAACACTAAAGCACACGGGCAGAATGTAAACACTGAGCCACGTACTTTGACACGACACCAAGACAAGACAGAACGCAAGACATAGCTACACAATAAAAAAGCACTTACCGCGCACTCGCATGTGCGACATGCATGTTCCAATCCCAGCGCCAACCGAAACAAACTAGAATGAGGTGCTGAGAATGGAACAGCACACCACTGACAAAACAAACACAAACACTAGAGCAAGCGAGCACATGCGAACTAAGCTTCCTTGAAAACTCGAACCGAGCATGACATACAAGACAAGACAGGACTAGAGTCTGGACTCTGGCACCAAAGCAAGAATTAACAACACCGAAGTGGCAGAACCCTGACAATAGAATGAATTGATATAATATGTTAAATTGTTCTTTGATATCTAAATATAAGATATGTAGCTTAGGTAAAAATTGTCCAGAATTGGTTTAACAGGTCAATTTCAAAACCAAGGAATTGGGTCTAATATGGTTGATTTTGACCATATTAGGAATGGTTATGAATATGAATAAGCTCTGCTCTGATGCTCCAGTTGCTCATACCAGTGCCTGACACTAGGGATCCACACATAGCATGGTGTAATTCGAAATAAACATGCAGCATAATCAAATTAAAGCACATTTTAACAAAATGAGGAGATTCTATTTTAGTGGTAAAGAGCTTTATATTAGCTAGAAGGAGTTACTGAGTGATCTTTATGCTGACAGAGTAAGCTAATTTGTGGGTGAAATATAGGCTAGTTATAAGTATACTTGACAAATGGAAATCACAGAGATGTATTTAGAAATGAATTTAGCTGTTTTAACATGTATGAAAACACAGGCAGGAATAAGCATCAACCTTTTAGATGAGTTGACCTTTCACTCCAGACAAATCAGTAATATGTGTGATGTGACACGATTCATAAACATTCAATAAACATTATATTCAGTAGTCAACATGAGTGTTTCCTCATCACAATCATACATGCATCTGTTGCCTCATTGCAAACATTCTTGAGCTAACAATAGATACATTATATCCCACACACATAGTACATATAAGACAAGCTTAGATACAGTAAACTTAAAAATAAGGGATAAAAAAAATATTGTCACACTTTATTTTGATGGTCCATTAGTTAGATTATAAGTAGACTGTTAGGTTGGGAATGGGATTAGGGTAAGTTGACGTACTTGCAAAGTTTCTTATAGTCAGTTAAATGTCTGTATCAACAGATCTTAAGCAGACAGTCTAGTATTTTTTAAAATGGACCATTAAAATAAAGTGTTACCATAATTATTGTAACCTTTGTGGCCAATCAAATCCTGCCTGGGGTGTGCATTGATCCTGTGTGGATCATCACAGTCAGTGTTATCTCCTGATTGGCTTTTTGTTCCTCCTGGATTTCTCACTCATGGGATTTACATAAGAACAGGGAAACAGTGGTGTTCGAGGCTCAAGGTATATCATTTCCATGTGCTGAAATCTCATTATTCAGCTATGCCTAGGTATATTCAGCTTTATATTCTATGGCACCTTTAAAGAACTGTCAGGTGCATCTTGTTACTATAGTGGAGGTAGACACATCCACATGCCTACTGTAGGTATGCTGTAAGGTCTCAGAGATGCTGTATACATTTGTTAAGGGGGCCTAGTACTGAACCTTAAGGTATTCCCCTGATTTGTTGATGTAAGTTTGACACTACTCCTATCCATGATTCTCTGAAATATCTATGATACAAATCTGCAGAATGCAGCCCGGATGATATGGGTGGAAAAGGCATCTTCAGTGTTGGAAATGCTTGAGTTGACTTATATTGTATACAGTAGTAATAAAAATGAGATGCATCAGGTTGTTTAACTGATCGTGTGTGCACAGTTTGGGTGCATAAATGATTTCTAGCACTGCAATGCAAGATTATTCATGGCCTAAACAGAGGAGTTCTCATTTCATCTGTCATCAGCATGTGTTTCTGCTTAAGCAGTGGAGAAACTGCAGTGAAGAGGACCTTGGTCATCCATCATCCACTGGTTGTTGTATAATTTAACCCCTCCTTCCTTGCTTTCCCACGGCCATCCATCAGCGTTACAGTAGTGATGACACTCTGATGTGATTTCTCATCAATATCACATCCAAAACTTGCTGAACCTTTAAAACGGCTTGATAAGAGGAAGAGGAGGAAGAGTACGAATGCACAGAGAAGCAGAAGGAGGAATATAGCCTAAGGGATCTTCATTGTCCACCGTAGACTCTCTTTATGTATTCATTCCCGTGCTGTTTCACTCGCAGAGCTGCATGGGAGTTATTTGTTGACTTGCATTTTTTTCGAGAAACAAAAAGTCAAAGTTTCCATCACAGAAATGAGATGCATGAAATACGATACGCTCTTTTTGATTAAACGTGTGACAGAGGGTGAAATTAGTTTCTCTGCGCACACACAGCTTCGCTTTCTCACTCATTCTGTCAGTTTCTAACAGCATTTCTGTCATTTCATTACATATCATATTCATTACACATAACACAAACAAACACACGCTGTTATCCCGAGCTTTATACTGCGAAAATAATCTTTAATTTAGATGTGTTTCAAAGTTCTGGCAACTTTCTCACCGTTTTTAGTTCGAATAGGAATGTGCTGTACTGAAATAATGGATTTGTGGTTCAGTGCACATTCACCCTTTATGCACTGAGGCACATAATGTATGGTTGCATAGTTTGACAGATTTATTGAAATAGCATCTTTTTCTTTCATTTTTTGTCACTTCCTTTTACTTATTGTCTTGTGAAGTCAGGATGGGTCTGTACTTCTACTAATAATGTTTCAGTATCTCTTATTCTATGTAAAGTATACATATTAAAGGTAGGACAACAATGTTTTAGTCATTAAAAGAACAATCTGAGCTGTTTGTTTGCACCAACCTCTTTCTGGTTGCTCTCTTTGTTTTTGATTTACTAAAAATGTATCAACTCATACAGTACGTTTTTTTATATACTAGAGTAACCTATTGATGTGCTTTTGTCACTGTTTGTTTCCCAATAATTTGTCTTAAAATGATATCATTTATAAAATATAATATTTAAATAAAATATGATATAATAATAATATTTCCCATAGATGGGTTGCGGCTGGAAGGGCATTCGCTGCATAAAAAATATGCTGGATAAGTTGGCGGTTCATTCTGCTGTGGTGACCCCGGATTAATAAAGGGACTAAGCCGACAAGAAAATGAATGAGTGAATAATGATAATATTTTATAGTGGTGTATTGTGATTTCTTAAATTTTTATTTGTTTTGTTTTTTCAAGTCCTCAGAGATCCAATCGTTCAACACTGAA
Organism: Danio albolineatus; assembly: GCA_903798035.1. NCBI lineage: Eukaryota > Metazoa > Chordata > Actinopteri > Cypriniformes > Danionidae > Danio > Danio albolineatus. The sequence goes on along the minus strand of CAIGQQ010015131.1, from coordinate 6,670,213 downwards.
TTTTAGTTCATTCACAAGTGTTGCAGTATTCACACACTTGTGCAGTTTTTCTCATGCCATTAAAGGGTTAGTTCACCCAAAATATACAATATACTGTATTGTTTCAGCATCGATATCAAAATGTGATAATTCGCGATCAATAGGATATGCACTGTTGGGTATGGATTATAATTTATTACTTGAATGTGTTTTTGAGGCCAGTGACTGTATGAGGATTTTAAAAGCATACAGGAATAAGCCTGTGTACTGCACTGTTAGTAACTTTAATAACAATTAACTTTACTGAATTATTTATACAACGAACGACAATGCAATATTATTTTACATTTGATTATTCATATACATTTACATTTGATTACTCATTGATATTGTGGCTTATTATTTATTGTGTTCATCTATGCATGTAGACTATTATGTTCTATGAAGCTTCATCTACTGAATCATCCCAATCAATCTAAAATTATATTTCTAAATAGAAACATCTGGTAAAATAGAAAGCCACCTGGTGAAATTGTATTGAAATCACAATATATATTGCAAAATATTGCAATGTTATATATATTTTTTTATTATCATGCAGCCCCATTTGAAATACAGATTCAGATTATTTAAACACCTAAAAACATCTTCAAAACAGATCATGTGCCTTCAGTTGTTCAAGAATCTTGAGAATGTGCACCCTATACTGACACTGAGAAGAATTGTTATGATTCCCAGCGATCTAGCGGCTGCGGATTGTTGGTAGAACTACTAATCTGCTGGTATATAGACTACAAGTTCCGTCATGCACCTCGCTCACAGCTGTTCCTGTTTCAGTTTGATTACAATCGTTACGGACTGATTACAGGGACTTTAAATACAATGCACACACACACACCTCTGGGCTGAGTCTCGTTATTTGTTTCTGTGACATTACGAGGCTTTTCCTTGCCTTGCAATGCCGGTTTTTACCTTTGCTTTGTTTTGTTTGTTGTAATGTTTATTCCTGTCTGCTGCCTGCCTTTTGACCATTCCCCTGTTTAATGACCATGACCTTGGATTGCCTGCATACATCTGTTTGCCCCTTTACTGTTGCTTGCCTGTCCATTCTCTACATAATAAACATGTATTTGGATCCACATTTGAACTCCTTGTCAGCGTCCTGTCACATACCAAGAATATACTGTTGAATAAAGTCATTTATTTTTGTTATTTTGTATGATATCTTCCTATGGAGAATGAGAGAGCTCTCGGATTTGATCTAAAATATCTTAATTTGTGTTCAAAGAATTACCAAACGCCTCAGAAACAACATGAACGTGAGTAATTAATAACCGAATTAAAATTTTGGGGTGAACTAACCCTTTAAAACAATAAATAATTAAACAAAAATTAAATTAAATTAATTTAGAAACACTTTTTATGATCACACAAGCGAGCTCAGTACTTTATAAATAAATAATGACGTGGTGCTATGTTTAAATATTATAATTGCGCAAGTAATAAATATCATTGCGAGGGGCATATCAAAGGGTCCTCTGGTATATGAGAATAATGTTAGCGTGACAGTTGGGCTTGTGGTTCTGGAAAACTCTTTTAGAATATCTCAACTATTTTTAATGTAATTTATGCAAGTGGGCTGAAATGCTATGCCTCATCACAGAGAGGGAAGTTTTCAAATAAGCTCTTCTGTCACAGAGTGCCACTTTTAGCGCTTATGAAGTGTGCGGCGATCTCTCTCTGATTTATTTTTAGGACACGCAGTGACTATGAAAGAAGGACTTAGTTTGGGGGCTTTTCAAAAGACACAGAATCGTAATGAAGCAACAAACGCACCACTGTGACATCTTGATATTACAACGCAGCTAAAATTGCAAGAAAGAATTGCCAGAGGGTTAATATAATGCGTTTATGAGGGCCTGGTGAATCATCAGAATACTCATTTTGTACTTTACGCTTCCGATGAAGAAGAAAGAATGTCTTCAAGAGATGTTTAAAAGAGTTTGAAGGTTATATCTGAGACAGTCTGAGGACATGTTTTTGATTGTAAGTTCTACAAAAAGATATAAGGAAAGTAATAAGAGAAAGAAAGACTGTGTAGAATTTGTTGGACATTTATTAAGCTATTAATTATAAATTTGTGTCTGATTAAAAAGCTTCCTAAAGCAAAACACACAGCAGGTAAATAAATAAATATTGAACAATTTACAATTTTGTCCTGGTGAATATATTTCTAAAAGTGCTGCTGACATGAGATTGTACCAGATTTTGGTAAAAACCCAATCAATCTGAACATACGGTGGCGTAGTGGGTAGCATGTTTATCTCATAGCAAGAATATCACTGGTTCGAGCCCCGGCTGGGTCAGTTGGCATTTCTGTGTGGAGTTTGCATGTTCTCCCGTGGTTGCATGGGTTTTGTGGCGACCCCAGATTAATAAAGGGACTAAGCTGAAAATGAATGAATGAATATTGATGGTCTATTATTTTTTTCTTCTTCTGTTAAATTCAGGTCAGACGATTTGCTGTGCCACTCTAGCAGCTTTATTTTCTTTTTCTGACACCAGTTGAGAGTATCTTAGGCTGTGTTTGTATCATCGTCTTGCTGAAACTTGCACCCTGGTCACATCTTCATTATCCTGGTAATGTAGGTGTTGTGACAAGCAGCTAAAGTCTAGTTCACAGTACAGTGACTTTAGACATCGGCAGATTAAGTGTCATTCAGACATTTAACTGTCTATAAGAAACTTTGCAAGTACATGTCAACTTACACTAACCCTAACCCCAACCCCAACCTAACAGTCTACTTATAATCTAATGAGAATTAGTTGACATGTAACTTAAATTCAACAAACGGACCATCAAAATAAAGTGTGACCCTCTTTCATCCAAAAACTCTGTCAAGCCCCCAAACAGCCAGTGAAATATTGAGGGTGACATTGACACGCAGCATATTTAAGGAAGCATTTGAAAGCATCGTCAATCAGCAGATCTGTCAGCTCGCTAATTTGCAAATCAGGCTCAAATTTAGCTTAAAGTCCTGTAGTGGGAACTAGACTACAAAAATGCTGGGTTTCACACAATTCCTTCATGTTGTGCCAACACAAACTGATTAAGCTAACCTAATCGCTTTTAAAAAATTAAGTGGGTTCAACGTAAAACAAATAGGTTGTCCCTAAAACAACTTAAGATTTACTTAAATAAGTAGTTCGAACAAGCAGAATCGGAATAATATTAAATTGACTTGGGACAGGTTTACTTTCTAACTACTGAGAGATTTGAGCTGCTGTCTGGACTTTCCATGCCTTTTTACATCTCCCTTTCTTCATGTGTTCAATTCCTTTTCCCGGTGTCACTTAATTTAATTACACATAACTTAATTTCTAAGCTTATTAGTCTTGCTTTCTTTGTTTTAATGAAAAACTTTGGTTGTTACTGACGTCTGGAAGTCAACAGCACCTACAGAAATAAGTTTTCAGAGAAAAATGGTGACGTATTTGATACTTATTTTGTCTGCTGTATCACCTTTATATAAAATGTTTTTAAAAAATTGTTTTCAGCACTTCATTTTAAAATATTGGATGTGGAGGCTGTTGTATTAGCAGTTCCAAGGTCTCACGAATTAAAGTTCATTTTCTTTTCTGCTCCTGAAGCACCAGCATATCATTTACAATGATGCAACTTTAATATGCTTCCTGAAAGTCAATGCTGAATCAGTATGGAAACACCTCGGCCTCGCTGGAGAGAACATTGCAGATGTGAATGAATCGTTCGTCTTTGAGTCACATCCCAGAGTAATGGAGTGTGGAAAAAAAACTGATTGTGATGCAGGTTGAAAGTAATGAAATATTAACTGTTGAATATCGGTAAGCTATTGGGATCACTATATCCATCTGGCCTCCGGGAAAGAAACGCTGGGGAGTCCAACGGTCATGTGAATTTCACCCTGACGGTGTACTAATCTAAAATGATATCAACTACCGCAGATACCCTCCACCACGGCAACAATTTCTATGCATTTCAAATGACTTTCCATTGTCAGACATCAGTAGCCGTTTAAGGGTTTGTGCGCAAGCTGGAAAGCTGTTGGCTACCCATCCAATTCATTAACGTCCTAAATGAAATCTATCGTTTTTATAAATTGTTTCCGTTGGCTTACTTCCACTCTCTGGACTTTAAAGCTTTTCTGAAAAAGCTTTTTCTCATTCATTTCAACCCCACATAAAAAAAAACTAGGCAATTAATTGTAAGATATTTGTATGAACTATGCTGCTGCTTCATTACTTTTGTCTTGACAGACTTTAAATCACTTTGCAGTGCAAGGTTGCTTCATCTTGGATCTTTAATTCTGTTTACTCAACAACTTAAATGGGTGGATAACCCCACAAATGGTATTCATGTAAAAAGTGTACTGGAAATCGGGACAGCTTATTATGGTAACACTTTGTTTTGATGCACCATTTGAGTATTAGTAGACTGTCTGCATAATATCTGTTGATACAGATACATTTAACTGACTATAAGAAACTATGCAAGTACATCAACTTACTGTACACTAACCCTAACCCCTAACCCCAACCTCCCAGCTAACAGGGAACGTTCCCAGAACATTCACTAACGTTCTTTAAAAGTTGTAGAAATGTTAGCACAGAACATTACTAATGAAACGGTTTTAGAATGTTTTCATAACGCTATTAATGTTTTTGTAACGTTGTTAAAAACGTTGTTAGAACAAGGTTCTTGGAACGTCTTCAGGACGTTATTTGTACTTGATGAACTTTATCATAATGTTGATGAAAAACGTTCTTATAACAAAGTTCTTGGAAACGTCTTCAGGACGTTATTTGTACTTGATGAACGTTCTCATAATGTTGATGAAAAACGTTCTTATAAGAAAGTTCTTGGAAACGTCTTCAGGACGTTATTTGTACCTGATGAACGTTCTCATAATGTTGATGAAAAACATTCTCATAACAAGGTTCTTGGAAACGTCATCAGGACGTTTTTTTATACTTGATGAACGTTTTCACAATGTTCATAAAAAAGGTTCTAGTAACAAAGTTCTTGGTTTTGAAAACGTTATGCTGACCATAAAAAAACGTTCTAGCAACATTAAGCAAACTGGACATTTCAACATTCTCGGAACGTTACAGATAACGTTATGAGAACGTTCTCACAACCTAAATTTGTTAGCTGGGCTAACAGTCTACTTATAATCTAATGAGAATTAGTTGCAATGTAACTTAAATTCAACAAACAGACCATCAAATTAAAGTGTGACCCTTATGATTTTTGAGATCAAATGAATCATTATCTGAAGCAAAGGCTGATATCTAGCGATTAGTTATTCATAATTCTACACAGTAGCAATTGTTTAAAAGTCATAAAAAATGGAAAAAGGTTTAATTAATGCATAAAATATGTACACATTTGAGGTACAATTAAATACATTTAGTGATTTAACAGAAGCTGTTAATCCATGTGATTCAAATGATTCCTCATCAAGAGGTAATATTCACAAGAAGCGCTAATAATGCATAGTTTCTCATGTTGTTCGAGAAATACATGCTGGGGAGAGAATGAGCATTAGTAGTATGTGAAGTTATTATGTCTATTCATTCATTTTCCTTCGGCTTTGTCAGTTACTTATCAGGGGTCGCCACAGCAGAATGAACCACCAACTATATATATATATATTAGCTTATTTGTTTATATTTTATCGGTTTAAAGAGTAAAGCCATGCAAGTCTTCTTGCACTGCAGGAGCTTCAGAGTGAACTGCAACACTAGTGCATGTTATAGACGGCAAATGCAGTCTGGGCATCTCTGTATCAGCATGAACTCTTCTTTCCCCTGCTCCTCTGAGAAGAAGACAGTCACAGTTATACCCTCTATGGAGAATTCTGATTAACACTCTGTTTGTGTTTGTGGGCCCCGAACAGTCAGTGGGGAGAAATGGGAGTCTTTTAAGGAAGGGGGCAAAATGCAAATGAAGGTCTATTCTTGAAGACTCACTGCCCACCAGAGAGTTTTGCTTTGGTTATGGGGGATGATTTAATGTTTTTGTCCATGCCTGTGCATTAATGCATAAAATAAGATTATAATTGAAAGCGTTACATAAAAGAGTGTGAAAGAGTGAGAGAGAATACATGAAAGAGTTTTACAATCATGCATAAGTGCGTTTAAATATGCACTCACCGGCCACTTTATTAGGTACACCTGTCCAACTGCTCGTTAATGCAATTTCTCAAAGCAACTCAATGTATTTAGGCATGTAGACATGGTCAAGACAATCTACTGCAGTTCAAGCTGAACATCAGAATGGAGAAGAAAGGTGATTTAAGTGACTTTGAAAGTGGCATGTTTGTTGGTAACAGTCGGGCTTGTCTGAGTATTTCAGAAACTGCTGATCTACTGGGATTTTCCAGTCCATCATGCAGAAGAGCATCTCTGAAAGCACAACACGTCAAACCTTGGAGGCGGATTGGCTACAGCAGCAGAAGACCACACCGGGTGCCACTCCTGTCAGCTAAGAACAGGAAACTAAGACTACAATTCGCACAGGCTCACCAAAATTGGACAATAAAGGATTCGAAAAACGTTGCCTGGTCTGATGAGTCTCGATTTCTGCTGCGACATTCCGATGGTAGGGTCAGAATTTGGCATCAACAACATGAAAGCATGGATCCATGCTGCCTTGTATCAATAGTTCAGCCTGGTGGTTTTTGGTATAATGGTGTGGGGGATATTTTCTTGGCACACTTTGGGTCCATTACTACCAAGTGAGCATCATGTCAACGCCACAGCCTACCTGAATATTGTTCCTGACCATGTCTATATCCTTATGACCACAGTGTACCCATCTTCCGATGGCTACTTCCAGCAAGATAAAGTGCCATGTCATAAAGCGCAAATCATCTCAGACTGGTTTCTTGAACATGACAATGAGTTCAATGTACTCAAATGGCTTCCACAGTCACCAGATCTCAATCCAATAGAGCACATTTGGGATGTGGTGAAACAGGAGATTCGTATCATGGATGTGCAGCAGACAAATCTGCAGCAACTGCATAATGCTATTATGTCAATGTGGACCAAAATCTCTGAGAAATATTTCCAGTACCTTGTTGAATCTTTGCCACGGAGGATTAAGGCAGTTCTAAAAGAAAGAGGGGGTCCAACCCGGTGCTGGTAAGGTGTACCTAATAAAGTGGCCAGTGAGTGTATATCTTCTTGCAATAAACAGTATGCATTAAATTGCAGATGCCTTCTGTCATTTAAAGATTAAAATGATTAAAAGATGTCAGCTTAAGTACAACAATTTAGAATTCAAATGTTTATGCTCCGAAAAATCACTACAAGACTGACAGCAAGTGCATTTCCGTACATGTGTTCTCACAAGCTTGAAGAAAAATTAGTAATTCATCTCATGTAGTTTGACAGCGTATTTGCTAGTTTAATAGAGGTGAAGTTGTATTTAACCTGGAATATTCCTTTAAAAGAAATGACCTTCGGCGTAACCCAGGACAGCAGTGAAATCAATGGAATATCTCAGATATGTAAACACAGTAGCCTTCCATTCACAGTCAACCAAAGTTTGAATAGATAGACAGACAGACAGACAGACAGACAGACAGACAGACAGACAGACAGACAGATGATAGATAGATAGATAGATAGATAGATAGATAGATAGATAGATAGAT
>CAIGQQ010015131.1:6635398-6648371 GCA_903798035.1 Danio albolineatus | reverse complement strand
ATCCAGCATATGTTTTAAACAGCGGATGCCCTTCCAGCTGCAACCCATCACTGGGAAACACGCATACAGTACTTCCATTAACACACATCCACTACAGATTAAATTAAACCTACCCAATTCACCTGTACTGCATGTCTTTGGACTTAATATGGGAAACCGGGGCACCCGGAGGAAACCCACGCGAACACGAGGAGAACATGCAAACTCCACACAGAAATGCCAACTAACCCAGCCGAGACTCAAACCAGCGACCGTGTTGCTATGAGACGAGAGCACTACCCACTGCGCCACCGTACTGCCCATATATTTAATATATGGTCACTTATAATAACGACAGTCCAACAACATCCAGAGGCTCGTACGTTTTCAAGCTAAAAACAGACTGTGTTTTCTAAAGTCCAAATACAGCGTAATAACTTCAAGAGTGAGTAATCTATTAAACGTTTCTGTTCTTGCTTCTCCCTGAATGACGACCGCAGATGACATCTTGTATAACATATGTGCGGCATATGTCATATAACATGTGTCCAGGTGTATAGTAGTGGCGTATCGTTTCTTATGTAACAATTTCATCCCTACCTGTTCACACTCTGTTACAAGGGCCAAGTGGAAGGTGTAGGTGTATGGTAAGGGGTAAGGGTATCAAATTGAATTGGTACTTAGCCCATATTCCTTACTCTTTGTGATCCTTACTCTTTGTGGTCATAAAAAAATTCTCGGATGACCTCCAGAATCTTGGCCAAACTTGCCCCTGGCCCAGCAAACTTTTTTTTGGTCTATAATAGATGTCTAAACTTAGAGGTCTTGGCTAAAACAAGGTTAAACTTGGGCTATCAGTGAAGATGTCTAAAATAGTCCAGCACTAATCATCAAACAGCAGTGATGTTAAGTCTGTCTAATTTGATGGCTAGACTAGTTTATGACTATTGTTAGATGGCAGTATTATTGTTAGTATTGTCTTGCCTCTTGAATAAATTTCTTCTGCTCCAATTGTTATCATTTGTAAGTCAGAATGTAAATAGGAATTGCTCAATGTACATATAATAACAGTATGCAGACTTAGATAAACGCAAACCAACCAACTAACCTTTATGAGATGTAAACAATTGCTTGAGTGTTTTTCAAATGTCAATTTTCAAACTAAAACTCAAGACAACGTTATTTCAGTACACATCTACAGACATGCCTAAAACTGTTTACACCCATCGTGCTTTATTGACAACAATCCAATATAAAACTCAAGATTCTTAATGTCCCAATCTTATGAGCTATATAGGAAATGTCAGCTTCGCCTCACCAAGGTATTCAGCAAGATGGATAGCAGTTTTGTAGTTTTGCCATTTTTCATGTCTTAGCACATCATCCCTGTCACGATATCACCATCAGTTATCGAAGATGGACAGGTTCACCATGTTTGGCCCTTAAATATTGCAGAACAGAACGTGAGCCAGACACTTCCTGCTCTGTGATTAGGGGATAGTTTTACCTTGCGCTTTGATTAATCTGTTTCTCTCTGCACCTGCTGATGGTACACTAAACTCCACACACACACACACAAACATCATAAGCACTGGGATCGATACGGCTTCAGAAGCAACACCGAACTGTAGATGATGGAATTCTCAGCTAAGCCCTGAGAATCACGATGCCAAAGTACAAAGGATTCATTTTTTTTGGAGCGAGTATGGTATTCCTTTTGAACTTTTGAAGTTGCTTAGCTAGGCGGTTCAAGTATTGTCAAGTACCTTCCTTATTGTTTCCAAAAAATGCTCTGATATTCTGATGAGTGCCCTTTTTTATTATGTCAATTCGATCAGATCTGTCATTGGCAAATTGTGTTGCATTTATTTTGAAGCATCAGCTGAAATGAAATGAACAAACTGGTTCTTATGCCTTTTAGCAAATACATTTTTGCAGGATTTTCGACTGCTTTGGATTAAAGTAAACACACAACATTTACAGTCCATTTTACTTTCCTACCTTGAAAGTGTTTCTAGTAAATCTTTATACTGCACAAATGAATGAATGAATGAATGAATTCATTTGTTTTCTTTTCGACTTAGTCCCTTTATTATTCAGAGGATGCCACAGTGGAATGAACTGGCAATTAATCCAGCATATGTTTTACACAGTGGATGCCCTTCCAGCTGCAACCCATCACTGGGAAATAAATGAATGAATGAATGAATGAATAAATGAATGAATGAATGAATGAATAAATAAATTCATACATTTGTTTTCTTTTCGACTTAGTCCCTTTATTATTCAGAGGTCGCCACAGTGGAATGAACTGCCAATTAATCCAGCATATGTTTTACACAGCGGATGCCCTTCCAGCTGCAACCCATCACTGGGAAATAAACGAATGAATGAATGAATGAATAAATAAATAAATAAATAAATAGATAAGTAAGGGTGGCTCAGTGGTTAGCAAGGAGGTCGCTGGTTCGAGTAGCGCCTGGCATTTTCTGTGTGGAGTTGGCGTGTTCTTCCGTTGTTTGTGGTGGTTTTCTCCAGGTGCTCCGGTTACAGCCTGAAGACATGCATGTGATTTGGGTAATCAAGTGAATTGGGTAAAAATTAACCATAGTGTGTGAATGTGAGAGTGTATGGGTGTTTCCTAGTACTGGGTTGCGGCTGGAAGGGCATCTGCTGCATAAAATATATGTTGGAATACAGTAGTTGGTGGTTCATTCCGCTGTGGCTACCCCTGATAAATAAGGGACTAAGCCGAAAGAAAATGAATGAATAAATAAATGAATGAATAAATAAATAAATACATAAATAAATTCATTCATTCATTCACTTTCTTTTTGGCTTAGTCCCTTTATTATTCTAGGGTTGCCACAGTGGAATTAACTGCCAAATTATCCAGCATATGTTTCACAGAGGATGCCCTTACAGTTGCAACCCATCACTGCTAAATAAATAAATAAATAAGGGTGGCTCAGTGGTTAGCAAGAAAGTCGCTGCTTCAAGTTCCGCCTGGCATTTTCTGTGTGGAGTTTGCATGTTCTTCTGTTTATGTTGGGTTCCTCAGGTGCTCAGGTTTCAGTGCAAAAACATGCAGCGTAAGTGAATTTGGTAAACAAAATTGGCCATAGTGTGTGAATGTGAGTGTATGGGTGTTTCCCAGTACTGGGTTGCAGCTGGAAGGGCATAGATACTGTACAGTAGATACAACATCTACAAACAAGGACTAATGAGTTCTGAAAAGACAAGTTGTATCAAGTAGTTTTTTATTTATTTTATTTCTACTTTAATTAAAGCTTTTCACATTAAAAACAAGCAACAAACCAACACCAGCAATTAAATTCAGTAGAAATAAACACATACAATGAAATGTTACATACAGTATATGAGAATGTACACACACTTGTACAAATATTTAATCACACACCTTCTCAAACTGTTCATACATGCACATATTTACATGTGTATCTGCAACTTGATCTGTAATTTGACAGTTTTTCCCTATTTTGTTATTCATGTTTTTTTATTTCACTTAATTATGGTTAGCGCTGTCGCCTCACAGCATGAAGGTTGCTGGTTCAAGTCCCGACTGGGTCAGTTCATGTGGGGCATTTCAGTGTGGAGTTTGCATGTTCTCATCGTGTTGGCGTGCGTTTTCTCCGGGTGCTTCGGTTTCCCTCACAGTCGAAAGACATGCGCTATAGGTTAATTGAATAAACTAAATTGGCCACAGTGTATGTGTGTAAATGAGTTTGTATGGATGTTTCCCAATATAAGGTTGAGGCTGGAAGGGGCATTCGCTGCATAGAACATATATGCTAGAATAGCTGGCGGTTCATTCCACTATGGAGACTAAGCCGAAGGAGTTAAAAAAGCTGAGGATTAGTATATTAATAAAGTCAGTAATCAAAATAAACAAGTAACATTCGGTCACAATTATGGCTTTCTATGTACGTTTTATTTATTCAACTGTAAACATTAATAAACATATTTCTCAATGTCATATTTTATTATTTGATACAAATAGAGGTGCAGTCTCAATACAATTTGGAATGAATCTAAGGGATTTTAGTCTTTGTAAAAACACTTTACAATAACAGTACATGAACAATGATGTATTGATATGTAAACTAAACATTACTTTATTATAAATTCAGGATGAGTTAAGGAATGCACTAATCATGAATTAACTTTTACTACAACATGAGTCATATGAGTTCATGTGTGAATAACGGCTACCTTAATTACTTGTTATTACATGTTGTTTGTTAATTAATGTATTAATTGCCACATTAGTTCATGCTTAATTTAACCATCATGAACTCATGATTTGTTAATATATAATTATGTTGTGACGTTACTTGAAGGGGCACATCATCATTAACCCATTGTTAACAACTCATGAACACATTATGCACGTCCATCTAGTGGGTTTACACTGAATAACAATAGAAAAGTGTTCTGTCAACATCAGCATGAACAGGAGTTCATGAGTAGTTAAGAATGAGTTAATGATGATGTGCCCCTCCAAGTAAAGTCATGACATAATTAGACATTAACAGCTCATGAGTTCATGTTGATTACATTTAGCTTAAACTTAAATGTTAATTAATACATTAATTAACAACATGTACTAACAAGTAATTAAGGTAGCCGTTACTCACACATGAACTCATGTGACTTATGTTGTAGTTAAAGTTAGGTTATGATTAGTGCATACCTTAACTCATCCTTAATTCATAATAAAGTAATGTTTAGTTTACATATTAATACATCATTATTCATGTACTGTTATTGTAAAGCGTTACCATTTTAGTTACTCCAGTTTATCCAGAAAGGATCTTTTTTGTCTTTATTTTGTCGTACATGCTGAAATTGCACGTTTCAGAAACTTTATTCAATTGTTGAAATCACTGAATTGTATCAACTGCATTCAGGATTTTGTAACCGTGGGTACTGTGTGTATGTGAATATTATTCATAGGCACACTCACACACACACACACACATACAAGCAGGTTTTATGCAGCATCTTAATTGGTCGTTTCCTCCTCCACGAAGAGCGTGAGGAGAGAGCGAGTAACTCCAGCACTCTCTCCAAGCGATGTGCAGCAAATCCTTCAGCTCCATCTTTCCTCATCTGATTTATGACCACACAGTTTTCCGAGTTTAACATCCAAAAGCTCTTTTTTGAGGGATTTTGACTTACATAGTAACATTTGGGACATCGCGACCCGCTTCACAATTTCTTTCAGCTCGCTTTGTGGAAGTAAACGACTGACTTGGGACACTTTTAGACTGCTTTTGATGACAAGTGGGAGTATCCAGGAGGAGTGAGAGTAGCCTATATAATTCAATAGAGACTTAAAAAAACATTCCAGGAAGGCTGACAATACAGGTAAAGTTTATTATTATTTTAACGCGCCGTACTTTATTTAACGCGACGCGTAAACATAAACAGTTTCATGCTAGGCGCGTTCTTGTGAAGCTCGTACCTCATAACTATTTCAAGTTGATGTGCCTTTTAAACAAAGTATTAGACGTTTAAAAACAACGAGGTGTGTAATGTTCGCCGTCTGTTTCACAAATATCTCCAAATTAGCTAACCTCAGCTTTCTAGATTTGTCGCATCACGCCGACGCGGTGTTTTGTCATAATTGTTGATTTATTTTCCTCTACTGTTCCAGTTATCCAAGATGAATCAAACTGCAGGTGTCACAAACACTTACAGAAGATGCTCTAAAGGAGGGAAAGTAAGTCGCGGCTTTAACTGTGTACGCTAAACATTGATATAAACCCAACTATGAGCTGATACAGTGAATGTATTGACCGTTTTGATGCAAGTGACATTTCAATATGGGAAATGGTTGAAGTTGTCTGCTGGTAACTACTAAACCCAAACATTGTTACGAGGATTAAAGTGATTTTTATTTCAAGAGATAGCACTGAAATTGCGGTGGTGAGAAATCACATGCATCTAGGACAGTCATACTGTAATAAACACAGTCGGAGGAGTGGTCTTGAGACTTTTTAGCCAATCAGACATGCTCTGACTGTCTGTCATTTTATGTTTGTTGACATTTTGGCTGTCAAGTTTTTGGGTGACTGGAAGTCTGAGACAGTGTGGCACAATTGTTTGGCACAGTTGATTTTAGTTGGGCTTTTTGAATTTGTGCATATACTGTAAAATAAATTTGAACACTGCGAAATATATTATTCACAGATAAGATATGATATCAAGATTGTATATTTTAAAACAATAAATGCATCAATAAAAACCTCCAAAAGTTTAAAAATACACAACCTAACTTACTGCAAACATATTAAAAAATAAGATACAAAAGTATTTATTCTTTGGATTAAAGGGATAGTTCACACACACACAAAAAATGAATGTTTTTTCTCACCCTCTGTTTGAAACTTGTTTGAGTTTAATTTCATATGTTAAACAGAATAATGTATATTGTTTCTCTTGATTTAGGCTGTTTATCAAAATGTTATTAAATATTTTGCACATTTATTTGGGTGCAACATTTTTTGGACTGTGATCTTAAGTTACTTTGTTAGATTAGTTCCAGTTTTGGCTTTGATACTGACTAATCTAATGGATAAATGTATTATTGTAAAGTATCCCATAGAAAGTATTAATTTAATAGAGAGATATGCGAGAGATTGGGTGCAGTTGGAAGTGCTGTCACCTCACAGCAAGAAGGTCGCTGGTTCAAGCCCCGGCTGGGTCAGCTGGCATTTCCGTGTGGAGTTTGCATGTTGGTTTCCTCCAGGTGTCCGGTTTCTCCCACAAGTCCAAAGACATGTGCCATAGGTGAATTGGGTAAGCTGAATTGTCCAAAGTGTATGTGTGTGAATGAGAGTGTATGGGTGTTTCCCAGTGATGGGTTGCAGCTGGAAGGGCATCCGCTGCATAAAACATATGCTGGATAAGTTGGTGGTTCATTCCGTTGTGGTGACCCCAGATTAATAAAGGGACTAAGCTGAAAAGAAAATGAATGAATGATATGTGAGAGATCATATTTATTTATTTGTTTACTTATTTATGTGAACTATCCCTTTAAGGCAAGAGTTCAGTCTGTCGCATTTATTTCCTTTCAATTATTTACTTATGAAAGGCTACACCTGAAATCACAAACTTCCATAATGTAGTAGGTAAAAAAAACAAAAAAAACAGCCAATGATATATGAATTATGTTGATTTCTATATAGGCCAAACAACAAAAACAAGATGATGACATGGAGCACATATTATGTCCAGATTACATTCACATCATATACACTAACGTACTTGTTCAGAAATTGTGAAATAATCTATATTCCATAACAGTACTTGCTTAAAATAGTATGTGAATTATGGATGCAGCCGATGTAAAGCTCAAGAATTACCAAAATCGAAGGACAAAATGATATCTTAATTATAGCGTATTTAGCAAATGTTCCCCAACACATATTCTTTTACTCACATGTTTCTACAACAACAGTCTGTCAAGATTTAAAAGTGCTACAACCAGTATTTTGATGTATTTTGTATTTAGAATTTTGAAGTCATTAAATCATAACAGCATTGCAGTTTCAGTGTGCAAAATCGAGAATAGCTTTTGAGATTTGCAATGATGAGAAGATTATCACAAACTAAATAACAAGTTCAGATTTTGTCTGCTCCAGTTCCTCACATAAATCCTAAAGTTATCTTATGACTTTAAAAGACTTAGAACATAGCACATTAGTGGTATTATTTATTTTATAGCTTGATAGCTGAAATCATAATTTCAGAAAGACCAGGGAGATAAATGTGATATTGAATGGTCACACTTTATTTTGATGGTCCGTTTGTTGAATTTAAGTTACATTGCAACTAATTCTCATTAGATTATAAGAAGACTGTTAGGTTGGGGTTATGGTTGGGGTTAGAGTTAGTGTAAGTTGACATGTACTTGCAAAGTTTCTTATAGTCAGTTAAATGTCTGTTGAATGTCAGTATCTACAGATATTAAGCAGGCAGTCTACTGATACTCAAATGGACCACAGAAATAAAGTGTTACCTATTGAATTACATTTATTTGATGAGTGTTATTTGACAAAAGTATCATTTAACAAAAGGATTTCTTTGGCGGAGGCCCGGTCTGTAGCTTGAATTTGTAAGCTCCCTGGACAGGGCCAGCCTGGAGGTAGTAGGGAGGATAGTGGGTGAGTCAGTACCTGCAACCAAATGAATGAAAGGAATGGACAGCTTATACTGTATATTCCTCGTTGCCATTGGTTGAAACAATTGACAAGTTCAATTAACATCATATGTCATGTTTATGCACATCATGATTTTGCTAAGTAAGATGCAATCATGGATTAATATCTATGTTGATCCTGGAACATCTGTTTTTTTTCGAAAATGTAATCCATACCTATTCTCTACCCCTAAACCCAACCATAACTGTAAATTATTTCCAAAATCAGATGGGAATAACAGGTGGATAACAACCATGAAGAAGTGCATAACCTTAAAAACTTATCCCTTAATTCTGATTGGCTGATTGGAATGCTGTTCCAGGATCAACATAAATGCTAATCCAGGAACATGGCCTACTTCAGGTTGGGGATAAGTCTATGGAGCAGATGCTTTATTATTAATCCTTTAATTTATCTGAATTTCCATTGTTCACACTTGTTTTAACGTTACAATAGCAACACTTTTATTCCTTATCATTTATAATGCAAACTACAGAAGTAAAGACAAAAAATATACTGTATATACAGTAAGTCTTCTAATAATGAGAGAAGAAGTCAAGAATGCAGACGGATTGCGTAATATTGATCAAAGAGCACACTTGTAAGTGTTGTAAACAACCGATACATCAGCACTACAAGTCCTGCTTCTGTAATGTGCCAACAGAGTTTGTTGATAGCAAGAGAAGTAAAGTATCTTATCAATGGAATGTTGCATGTACAGTATGCGTACTGTTTTCCCTCAGGCTATCTGTATTCTCTACTGGAGTTCCCAGAAGAACCTCGGCGCTTTGAGAATTCAGTCTGTTCACTTAGCATTCCCAGAACTTTACCGCCTGTAAATTTAGCTTGATGATGAAACTGGATGATGTGTGATTGAAGCAGATTTTTATTGGATCCTGCTTTTGCTAGACACGGCTATAAATCTTTCATTTTTTCCCCCCTTGCTTATTGATTGATGCGCCACGCAGATGATCGCTGTTTGAGTTAAAGCTGAATTTGTGTAATGTGCACTGCAGCGCAGAATGAGATGTATGTTTATTGATCTCCATCTTTCTTGTGCTGACTACTATTTTTGTTCCAGTACGAATAATGCTCATCACAAAACATCACTCTTACGTTCAGTATAACTCAAAAATATTCTGTTTATTTGAATGCTTAATTTGAATGAGCTAAATCGTTTATTAATTTGCATACACGCCAATCTTGCTTTGAGTATGATCTAAAAGGTCACCGATTGAATGGGAGTGTGTGAAGTATGCGACACAGAGATATGTCAGTTTGATACTCTGAGAAAATCTGTCATGTTTCATTTGGATCCAAGTAATTAGTGTGCATGTGTGTGTGTGTGTTTGTGACATTTTCTCATCCAATCATAAGAAAAATGGCAAGGGAGCAGGTTTGCAGGTAATTTTGACGGCTCGAAATACAATTGACAGTAATAAATGTGGTGTTTAAATACTAAATAAAAGCACAGGCTCTTGTTAGTACTGGTATTGGTATTTTCGTTCAAATTAGGCTTATATTCTGTTCATATATTTGACCTATGTAAGCATCAGCTCTTCAGTTTTCTTAGAGCAGCTTTCTGTAAAAAAAATAACAATAATAAATCTGTTGCAGTGACATTATGTGAAGATTGAGTCATTGTGAACAGATGCTTTACCATTCAAATGCTTAGCGCATGAAATTTCCTCATCAAACATTCTTCTTGATGTGGAAAAGGCCTTAAAGTGCATCCACTGTAAATGAATCCAAAGTCAGAGACACTTACTTTTTCCTAACACACATACGAGTCTTTTTACTCACACTTTGGCCTGGTTTTCATTACCAATTTGCTTAAAACTTTTGTGATATATTGCAATAATAAATAATAATTGAAAGAAATTTAGTCAACTGGCAGCATTTACATATTATTTAGTTATTATTTACGTGGCATCAACTCAATGCATTTAGGCTTGTAGACATGGTCGAGACGAGCTGCTGCAGTTCAAACCGAGCATCAAAATGGAAGAGAAAGGTGATTTAAATGACTTTGGTTGTTGGTGCCAGACGGGCAGATCTGAGTATTTCAGAAACTGCTGATCTACTGCCATTTTCATGCACAACCATCGCTTGGGTTTAGCATGGTCTGAAAAAGAGAAAACATCCAGTGAGTCGCAGTTCTGTGGGTGCAAATGCCTTGTTGCCTTGTGTCCATCTTGCATTGTATCAACTGTTCAGGCTGCTGGTGGTGGTGGTGGTGTAATGGTGTATTTTCTTGGCAAACTTTGGGCCCGTTAGTGCCAATTGAGCATCGTGCCAACACCACAGCCTACCTGAGTATTGTTGCTGACCATGTCCATCCCTTAATGAGCACAGTGAATTTGCGTAATCACATTGTGAATTGCTGTATGGTTACTGTAGGTGCATGGTCAAGACTATAATTAAATTGATTACAGATATCCATCGTAGTTACATGCAAATGCTTTAAAGTAAGATCTATACACATGTAACTATGCAAATGCATTGTATCACATGAGATAATAAATCTTTATAAAATGTTATTACATAGTTGATAATGTGATATAATATGAATTTGGAAAGTGTGTTCATTAATGCATTTAAGTCAGCTTTTATTTCATTAGTATCAACAGATTTACACTACAATGTCAAGTGCAGCTTTTAAAATCTAAAATAAATACGTTTAGATATCTATTTTTAGACATTATTCAAGAATAAATGCAGATTTGCTGTAGAAATAAAGCATATTGCTGTCTAGTTCAGGTTAGTTGCACGTTTGTCAGCATAACTGATGGGAATGCATAGATTTTTGCTAATGATCGAGTTCAAATGAGAATGCCATGCGTTTTGATAGATGTACTTATTGAGTGCGTTTTTATGAAAGTAATTAACAGGCACCACTGTTTAGCTGACTGTATAATGCGTTTTGAAGCGCCAGTATAATGATTTAGCTGGTGTATGAATAATGTAATGTACAATAGTTTTGTAGTTCTTACTGTCACATACATTCCAGTCAGCTCTAGCTGTCTTATACACTACATCAAACCTAAGATCTGTTTATATCTCTCAATGCCAAGTCCATTGTGGTCAGTAGTTGATGGCAGCCTTGACCATTGTTCTTAACAGTGTATTGAGGTTTATGCAAGGACAGCACCATCAGTTTTGTCACTAAGGGAGGACACGAATCACGGTATTATTATCTTTATGACAAGCTGTGACAATGGCAGCAGTACAGAGGTGTGAAGAGAAACCTGTATTATCTCTGAGGCCTTTGAGCATTCAGTGCATACTCTGGACAGAAGTGGAGCGTGTCACATTGTGTGGGTATTGTGTCCACTCAGCTGAGCCTCAAGAGAAAGTCTAACATATTTTTTTTTCCTGTAGGAAACATACCATGCCGCTATTCACTACTGTATATTTGAGCAAAAAGCAACTTTACAAGGAAGTGTAGGATTAATGCGGAAAGAGAATGCGACAGATACATGAACCAGTATGGCTCTGCAGAAAGCAGTAGTTTTTTTCCCCTATGTCAGACCAGAGGTTGGTAGCCTATATGCATTTGTTAAAGCTATTTGTTTACAATTTTTCATATTCAAAGAGGATATTTTATGACCTTTTCATAAGCTGTACTGTAAGTCTCAGACACTCCTGAAATGTGTGATGTTTCAACTGAAAATACCATATGCATGATTTATTACAGTGTTGTAAAGGTCCCTTAAAGGCACAGTGTGTTATTTTCGTTAAAATATACAACAAACACTAGAAACAGTTTTAAATGTTTTGCTGATGTAAGACTTGAGATACCACAAATACTCTGATGTCTTTGACAATCATTTGAAATATCATTTGAAATGTCTCAGTGCGACTGGTACAATGGTCTCATTCCCTCAGAAATAGACATAGTAAAAATAATAGATATATAACTTCAGGCATCTTTTGAACCACTGCTAAGGGGGTGCATTTACCTAGGGGCTTCTATTCAAATGACCTTTGGTTCCCTAGATGCAGAAACTCTTTAGGGTGTAACATGCCACTAAGTGTAAATACCTTTTGTTATACAACACACACCTCTTCTACTTCTTGGTTTGACTACTTAAGGGACAGTTTCAAGATGTTCGGCCCGATTCTGTACCCAGATGAGCCCGTAGTGTGTATATTTAGAAGTCAGGTATGCATCTTTTGATATTGGGTTTATCTTTGAGAATTTGTTGTTTTGTATTGATCGTTTATGAACTGACTGAATGAATTGGCGTAATACACATTTACCTGACTAATAAATTGTTATGTTATGAGTTATACAAACAGTTTTCGTGTTATTATCTCTAGTAGATTACGTTAAGTCCATAACACTACAAGCCCCTGTACAGGTTAGTAACAGACTAAAATACAACAGATGGAGCAGCGTGGCACGCTATACAATGTTCTTATACACACAAGAAAATAAAAAGACTGCGTCACTAAACTATGCCTTTGTTTGTTGTGAATACACCCCCTCTAGTGGTACAAATTACATACAGTTTCTTTAAAGCAAGAACAACGTTTCTGTGAGCCTCTTTAAATGCAAATGAGCTGGAAAGTCATAGTATTGTGCAATAAACTGCATCAAGATGTATTTTGTGATAGACAATACATATAATTACACATTATATTAAGCAAAATGCCCATTCTATATTTGAAATCTTTCAAAATGAAATACATGACTCTGATTTAAAGAAAATCTCTTTATTATTATTATTATTATTATTATTATTATTATTATTATTATTATT
>CAIGQQ010015131.1:6609531-6630473 GCA_903798035.1 Danio albolineatus | reverse complement strand
TGAGGAATCTTTCATATTTGTTGAAGAAATCTGAATATTTTCACCCAACTTAGCTTCTATTTTCACCCAAAATATTACCCACTTTAAATATACAGTTGAAGGTGAAATTATTAGCCCTCCCGCCCTCCTCCATTTTGCTTTACAGTTGCTAGAGTGTCTGAGAGCCCATCTTTAAGGTCATAGTGTTCATGTCTCAGGTTGCTACTTAAAAGTCTGTGGGATTTTTGAAACTGCTATGTGGTTGAGTTTATACACATTTTCTAACGCACATGATTTGAGGAATCTTTCATATTTGCTGAAGAAATTTGAATATTTCCATCCACTTCACTTCACTCACTATTTTCACCCAAAATATCGCACACTTTAAATATAGTTGAAGGTGAAATTATTAGCCCTCCTGCCCTCCTCCATTTTGCTTTACAGTTGCTAGAGTGTCTGCTAGGATGAGAGTCCATCTTTAAGTGTCCATAGTGTTCATGTCTCTTGTTGCTACTTTTTGAAACTGCTATGTGGTTGAATATATACACACACAGCGAATTTGCCAGTGTGCATTTTACACCACAGGTGTTGAATTTAACACTTTTCTGGTGTCTATATGAGTCTCATATATAGTTGTTTGGATTGCAGCTGATCAAATCATTATAAAATTGGTAAGTGACACTCTAATCGTGCATTCAAACAGGGCTTCAGCGTCAACATTTGACTGAGGGCATGTCTGAAGTTGGAGCTGACACGATCGTTATAACAGCGTCAGCCAATGAAATTAATCTGCAGTCGTCTACTGTGGTATTTGCATAAAGCAATCTGATTGGCTGATGCTTTCATTGGTGCTTGAAAAGTTGAGAAATCCCCAACTTCCACAGTGAGTAATGCCACTGATCCACAATTCAGTTCGGCAACGCTTGACGTCACCTATTCAAAATGAATGGAAAGCGTTGACGCTGATGCCTCGTGTGAATGGGGCGTAAGTCTATCTCTCTCTTTTGTATGCTGCAGTGCTGTATTTATACCATAGTAATCTGGCAGCTTTCGCTTTGCTTTGGCCTTTTTTGGGGATAATTCTTGTGATCTCCCGATTGCAACAGAGAAATACTTGAAAATCTCTGTAGACTGATGGCATTTCATGTCGTTCAGCTTTATAATCTTAAAATGTGAGCAAAACCTCCTGTTTTGTCATCACTTTGGATATTACGCTAGAGAATCATTCTAATACCAGCTCTATAGTGATGTGTGTTTAGTAGCAACGGTTTCTGCTGTTCTAATGTCAGTTTCAGATGTGAAGGAATGGTGGAAGAAAGTAGTTCCTCATACAAAAGGATTTCTGAGACTCTGTGTGTTTGATTTTGTTGTTGACATACACGATTATGCCATCAACCTGTTGTATAAACGCAATATCACACGAGTAGCAGTGCGATATGGCTGTATATCAGCACTGGTGGGGGGTGTACGTTCCACCAGTGAAGATATACAACCATATTGCACTGCTACTTGTGTGATATTGCCCATGTAAGTAATTGGAAAGGTTGTTGTGCAGTTTTAAAGACTTATTTCGTCATAACAGCACCATTCAGGTCTAATTTATTTTTAATCTTTTTGCTTATACACAACTTATCTACTAATCTCCATTGAAAGAAGTGACTTGACCCTGGCTCAGAGGTGATTGTAGTCACACTGCGCTTTACATTGAAGTGTATCCCATAATTACAGTGGCAAGATTAGCCAACAGCGCAGCAGTGAGCTCATTGAAACGTGCCAGCTATTGAGCGTTAATTCATTACTCACTCGGCTCCAATCTATAGTTATCACTGGAGGTTCCATAGCACAACTTATTGAAATAAGCATTGATTGGAGAGAGCAGTCTGCGGTTGGGTGGAGTACTTAATTCATTGTTTTCAATGTGCCTAATTATTGCTTTTGAAGTGTTTTCATACTCATTAACTAAGTCTTTTATTCAATGGCTGGAGAGCGAGAGCCGCATTATCAGCCTAATGCGAGGCTCAGTAAAGCTGGCTGACTCCTGTCTTTGAAAATGAACTCAATATATGTTAGTTAAAACTAAAAGTCAAAAAATTGTGCTTACATCTAAATCGTTTTTGCCGTTCGCATCCTATTCTAAACATGCTAAATTATTTCAGCTTCTTTTAGGGTTGCAGTATATGGGAATATATGTGAATTAGGGCCGCACAATGTATCGTTTTAGCATCGATATCGCAATGTGATCATTTGCACATTGCGGGCTAATGCAATGTTGTTTTTTAAGGCCTGTGATTGTGTGAGGGTTTTAAAAAGCATTCAGGCTTATTTATTATTTATTATTATTGTTAATAAAACGAAGACTATGCAGTACTATTTTACATTTGATTATTAAATTACTGTACACCGGAATACAGTTCGACATTTATTATATTGGTATCTTTTTTATATTGAATTTATCTACGCTTGTAGATAATTTCTTATATTTTATGCATATATACTCCCCTACAGAATCATTCCAATCAATCTTAAATGATAAATTATTTCTGAATAGTAAAAAATAAAAAATAAAATATATAGCAATGTTAGATTTTTCAAAATTTTCTAATTACAGTGTGTTTAATAAATCTGTTTTTTCAAAATACTTTTATTGCAACTTTATTCACTGGAAATCTTCATTTTCAAAATAGGGTGTACTCAATTATGCTCGGTTCAGATATAACATATAATAATATATAATAATATAAAGTTTCAGCTGCGATATCCTTTTCTCTGACAAACTGGTATCAGCGGGAAAGCCGTTCACATGGAGGTAAGCGGTCAGCTGGTAAGCGCAAAAAGGAACGGCATCATACTGCCCCGTAGTGTTCGTTTTAAAGATGAAATACAGCCATACGTACTTCTGGCTACATAATCTCCAGAAATGTATGTAGGGCTACATTTTCAGAATGAGCCTATACTGCAACTATTTGTAGCAACAATGTCACAATGAATTTGAATAATCATTGGGAAATGAGCAATGGAGAAGTGAAAGCAGTCCCAAGTCATATTAGTGATATTTCAGTAAAATCTTGCAAGCCAAAAAAGATTCATGCCCACAAAGGATTCCTCACTAAAGTATCATCTTTGAAAAAAAGAAGCTTTTTGCTGTGAATTTGCATGCCTAGCCTGAACCTCCACATGGAAAGCATGATCATTTTTCTCTTTCCCTCCCCTGAATATGATTTAGAATTCTACTGAAATGACTGGATCTTAAAATTTGACTAAGCAATGTTAAATGCGGCCATCAGACCTTAAGGATGAGCTCACTGGATGCGGGAAGGCACTGAGGCACAGCCACAGATAACTTAGGGAATTAGACCTTGAGTAGAGACACAGCAAGAGACAGAGAAGACCATTTATAATTCACAAGCTCAGACACTTAATTAGTGGAGCAACTTTCTGCATGTCAAATAACACTGGGTCCTAACTAGACGTGACCTGGTGAAGCGACAAGCGATAAAAGCTGTCTTTTCCAGGTAAGCCTTAGCAGCCAAAACTGCAAAAAGTGATGGGAACGGGATATTTTGAATTGCTGCCAAGAGAAAGAAATATACTTTATACTATATTTAAATATTAGCTAATAGTTTCTCCTCAGTAATTTGAAACAAGCATCTCTTTCATGCTACATCTAAACAACCTGCAATACCTTTCTTAAAATAATTAGCTTTAAAAAACGCCAGGCAATAGTAGTTTATATATGCAAATAGTCCTAAACGAAACCACTTTCTAGTATCATATCATATGCATCAGCATCACATGTTCATGGAATGATATAATTGCAGTATTAGTAGTCTCAATCAGTATTCGGAATCATTTGATGACATGGAATATGAATGAGATTATAATTAAAAAGGTCTTAGATCCAATTTCGAATTCAGCAAACGGAGCACCTATTAGTAGCCATGGTTTGGAAATTAAATGATCAGCAAGCACACAATTAATTTGAAGCGAAAGTTCATCATAATTTGAAATATCTTTAATTTTTTGGGGGTCATACGTTATTTTAAGGTACAATTTTCACTATATTAAGAAAAAACACATTAGCTATGACTTTATAAATTTAATAAACTCCTAATTTGCTGCTTATTAGTAGTAATTAAGGTAGTCGTTTGGTTTTTGTATTGGTGAGGATTAGATCATGCAGATTATGTGCTCTTAGAATATTACCTCTTGTGTGCTGTTGGATGTTTTCATACACTCTGGGGGATTTTGAGTCTTAATTTGGCCACAACTTTCTCTGTGTTTCAGCAAATGGAATGATTTTTGGTGAAAAATTTTATTTTGACACATATTTTGGGAAAATACTTTGACATGTTTTAAAAAAGAATACACTCTGGGCAAATGTACTACACTTTTATTATATTGGTGACTGTTTTTGCCCCATTGACTTCCATTATAATGCCATTTTATGATTGCAAAGCTTCCAGAACACAGTAAACATAGTAAGTGTATTTATGCACACACACTATAATCTACTGTTTAACTCCATATAACTCCATATAAAAGCCAGAAACTTTTTTGCACAGGCCTATCTAAAGGCTTAATGATGCCAACTGGTGATCAACAGCAAAAAATTACACATTTAAGCTCTTCCCAACAGGGAAAACCAGCAACAATCAAGAATACATGATTATATGCTGTCATGATTTTGCAATCAAAAAACATAATCATAAAGGAAGTTAATAAGGGAAAAAACTGCCACGAACATAATGAAATGGTAGTAAATTTGAACAGTACACAAGGTTTAATAATATGTATGTAATAACCAACTAACTAATAGTGAGAATTGGAACTTAAACTAAATTAGTTTAGCTAAATTAGCTATATCCAGTGTGGTCCAAAATAATAATAATAATAAAAAAATCATGGAATGATATAATTGCAGAATAAACAATCTCAATCAGTATTCGGAATTACTTAATGATATGGAATATGAATACGATTATAATTAAAAAGGTCTTAGATCCAATTTCAAACAAAGCAAACAGAGGACCTATTAGTGGCCATGGTTTTGAAATTAAATGATCAGCAAGAACATGATTGATTTGAAGCGAAAGTTCATCCTAACTTAAATATTTTTAATATTTTTGGTCATACTTTTTTTTTAAGGTACAATTTTCCTAATGTCAAAACACATTAGTTATGACTTTTTAATTTAATTAACTCCCAATTTGCTGCTTGTTTATAGTTATTCAGGTAGCAGTTGGGCTTAGGTATTGGTTAGGATTAGTTCACACAGATTATGTGCTTTATAAGTACAAATAAACAGAAAATATTTTACTTCTTGTTTACTTCTTGTACTTCTTGATTTTGAGTCTTAATTTGGCCACAACTTTTTCTTTGTTTCATCAAATGGAATGTGTTTTGGTGACAAATCTTATTTTGATACATTTTTTAGGAAAGTACTTTGAAATGTTTCAAAAAATTAACAACACACTCAAATTTACTACTCTATTGTTATGTTCCTTGCTGTTTTTGCCCCATTGACTTCCATTGTAATGACATTTTTAGATTGCAAAGCCATTAGAGCATATAATCATGCATTCTGTTGGGAATAGGTAAAAATTTTAATTTTATCAGCTGCAGTGCCAAAAAAAATGCACACACACACACTATAATCTGCTGTTTTACTCTATAGAACTCAATTTAAAAGTCAGAAACTTTTTTGCACAGGTCTATCTAAAGGGTTAATGGTGCCAACTGATGATCAACCGTAAAAATGACACATTTTAGCTCTTCCCAACAGGGAAAACCAGCAACAATCAAGAACGCATGATTATATGCTGTCATGACTTTGCAATCAAATAACGTCATTATAATGGATGTCAATGGGGCAAAAAAAAAGCCACTAACATAATGAAAGCGTAGTCAATTTGAACAGTACACAACGATTAATAATATGTACGTAACAGGCAACTGATTAATAGCGAGAGTTGATACTTTTTTGTCTGTAGCCAGTGTGGTCCAAAAATAAATAAATAAAGCTTGTGGTTGAGAACATGATGAGAGAATTTTCAGTTTTGGATGAACTATCACTTTAAGTGTCGAGGCTAACTAATAGCTGTGGTGGTTATTTGGTAGGGTGCTGGATCAGGTCAGGTCAGGTCTAGGTTGTGTTCTCCATCTCTGGCGTTGAAAGCTTTCGACGCTGGCAGCTTTTAATTACTAGATGTTGCTGCTGTGTCACACTCCAGCTCACCGCCATCACCACAGGCTGACAAACACGACTGATTGAGGCCTCAAACCCAGCGGATCGGCTGCATAAACTCGGCGTAATGAATTCCTGCCTGACATTACTCCACCTCTGCCTCATATTAATAGTGATTAGTGACACTTTTGTAAGCTAATGCGGATCGCTGCTGGGAAGAGAGGGTGATGGAGGTGATACTTATTCAAGGGAAAGAGACGAGAGGAGCAGTTGAGAAGCTGCGCTGCTGTGGTGGACTGCCGCTGGGATGATGTTGTCGTAAAACCACTAGACGGATGATTTGATTTATTGCGTGTGTGCATTGCTGCTTGCAGATTGTGCTGCAACAGCAGTTCTGTGAACTATTTGATCAGCGGCTGAGGGTTTGCTCCGGCCGTACTGTAATAAAACGGCCAAATGAGCAAAATCACTCCTCAATGAGCATAAATAGAATATCTGTCTGTCTGTGTGTCTCTCTGTCTAATTTAAAGGTGCCATATAATGAAAATACGGATACACATAGGCATAGTTGAATGATATGAGTTCAGTACATGGAAATGATGCAACACGAGTAAAATACTCCATGTATTCCAGTATAAAATCCCTTTGAAAAACAGGTCAATTGGAACAAAACACAGGCTGTTACATTGCACACAAGCTCATTAATATGCAAAAACAGTATTTATGTCAATAATTATTATTTTAGATTATCTCTAAAGTAAAAAAATTCAGTGATATGCATTGTTAATATTCAAATGTAAATAATTGAAAAGGTGGTTGTGCAGATAATAAAAATAAGCTTTAATTAATGAATCCCACAGGCTGCAGTTGATTGGCCACAATGTTTCCTATTGAGATTAAAACAATGATATTCCTTTATTTTTGAGTTTTCTAAGCTTGTGTTTACCTTACTTTGTATGTGGGACTCTTATCATGAAAACAAGAAGACTTCCATGGCAAGCAATGCCACGTCTTTATGTCGAACGGTGGTGCTGGTGTGCACACACTGATAGAAAACAATGTTTCGATTTCTAAAAGACATGGTCCAGAGCTCATTAACATTCAGTATTGTTTCAAATATGATCAAAACACACACTTTCATTCAAGGGGTAAATCCTGGGGTTATGAATGAGCAAATACGACTGTTTCTGGACAAATTTTGAACTTACATAAGCCACATATTTACTATGTACACTGTAAAAAAATGCTGGGTTCCACAATTTCTTTAGCTTGTCCCAACATAAATCAAGTAGGTTAACGTAATTGTTTTAACATGTTTAAGTGGATTGAATCTAAAAAATTTAAGATGAATTTTGTTGTTTCAGCTCATTTCAAACAAACAGCAAAAGACAATTTCGAGTGTAGATATTAGAGAACAATTTAAATTATTGAATGCACTCTATTGGAACTTAAAATTCAGAAATACTACACTATACTAGTCGGTGAAGTGGGTAGTGCGGACAATGGGGTTTGAGTTATACCAAGAACGGTTTTAGATAGCAGGTAAGAAAGAAACAGAAGGCAAAAAAATAAAATGAACAAGTAAGCAACAGTGTAAGAATCTGTTAAATCTTATAACATGGTAAAAATCAGAGGGTATTTATTTTCTGTATTGCTTTTCAAAACACTGTCGGTTGGGTTTTGGGAAGTGGGTTTTTGCTGGTCAATCAGTGCTTTTTTAAACACTATCAGCTGGGTTAGGGAAGGGGGTGGGGGGGTCAATCAGTCGACAGTGGCCTCTGGTGGATTCACAAAAAAACTGCACCTCTTGGGATGTATTTGGCATTCTCCAGAAATGTATATAGGATTACGTTGTCAGAATAAGTCTGAGTTGTAAATGTTACTTGTTTATATTAATGAAATTGCAAGAAAAACTAATGTAAAGAATTGATGCAGTGATTTTTGTATCCTCCAAGATACTGATGACTGCAGTAGTAACACTAAATAGCTAATTGTATATGTCCGTCTGTGTCTACATTTATTTTTTTCAAATGTTTGGTCCACCTATGAATCTCATTTACTGTACAGTATGTCTGCATATGTCTGCATATGTCATCTGTGTCTTTCCATCCATGCGACCCTCTGTTTGTCCATCTGTCGTTCGGTCCTGATTTGATTCCACAGCGTTTTGATTGAGGAGTTGATTGACAGCAGGAGTGTTATGACTCACACAGATCTCTCTGCCCTCTGAGTAAACAGCCGTCTGCACTAAACGCTGAGGTCATGACGGTCTGTCTGCCAGTGATTTCACACACACTCAAGTTGACTGCAGCTCCAGGAGAGGAACTCACTGCTGTGCTACAAGTCACATTCAGACAGACAGACACAATTTCATCGGGCAGGGTAATACAAATATTTACTTTATCTAAAATGCTTATGTGCATTTACCAAAACCCAAGTCACTCTCTAGATACAGGTACATGTGTACACACTGTAGATATACAGTTGAATTCAAAATTATTAGCCCTCAAATATTTCTTAAATGATGTTAAACATAGCAAGGAATTTTTCACAGTATTTTCTATAATATTTTTTTTCTTCTGGAGAAAGTCTTGCTTGTTTTATTTCGGCTAAAAAAAACATTTTAACCTGTTACCCAGCACTCACTTTTGGGGATTTACACCTACCTAACTTTAAATAGTAACAGTTCCTGACTCCTGGAAAGAAGACACTTTGGGCTTTACTTTGCTAAAAGGGGAAGTGTCATGATCAAAAATATAAAAAGTTATACATTATGAAGTCATGAGAGAAAAAAATGTATTGTGTTCAATACAGAAAAAACATTAATGTACTGTCCCCGAATAAAATATAACTTGAAGTGCTTCATGAGTTTATATTTCAAATTTGATTAAGATAGCATGCAAAATGAGATTTTTGTAAACAGTTTTTTCAGGTTATATTGGTGTCCTCCTGATCAGAAAAAATATATTTATGACATAGTCTCAAGATAATCATGTTTATGACAGATTTATGACAGTTATGTTGAGTTGGAAATGTAAAGACACCATGACAATGACAAATACAAGGTTTTATGTATTTGTTTATGTCCAGTTACAACAAAGACATCTCACATCTTTGCATTTAAAATGACATAACTGAGCGAGTGACATTAAATGGAAGTTGTCATCATGACAAAGCATGCATAAAACGTCCTTCATTTTTTTATGTCAATGAAAATGAAGTCAATTTGTATATTTGCATTAAACACTTACGTCTTTTTTAAATATATTTATTATCTGTTTTTTGTCCTGTCTCTGTAATTCTGTAACACCGTAGAAGCTCTGTCACGAAAACAAATTCCTCGTTTGTGTGAACATACTTGGCAATAAAGCTCTTTCTATTCTATTCTATTCTATTCTATTCTATTCTATTCTATTCTATTCTATTCTATTCTATTCTATTCTATTCTATGACATGAATATAAAGGTATAATGACGGTCTTATGAATTCCTCCTTCAGCTATCGCAGCTAATCGTGATGTGAACAAAATGTATATAATGTAGTAGCCTTACAATGTCCAATATTTGTCCCTCGTGTTATTTTCTTTTTTCAAAACACTGAAGTACCTCATTATCTAATTAGTCTAAGAACCCTTTTCAAGTCTTTAATCATCCTCTCATTTGATAAAAAAATAAAGGATCAAAGATATATTTCAGTTTCTCTGATCCTTCTGTTTGGAACATATAAGCTGTCCCAATTAACCAGATTTAAAGTGATAAACAACAGGCAACAGGTAAGCTGATGGCTAAAAAAAAACTCCCGTTTTAATTTCAACCACTCATCACACACCCAGCTGTTGGGAAGTGTTTAAAATGAAACAGTTAGCCATTTAAATGCAATCACACAGCACATAAGGCAGCCCGAACAAGCCCACCAAATGCATTATACTGCAGTAACAATCCCATTAACCTATGCACGTTTGGAATATCAGACGCACTCGACAAATTCTCCTTAAATATTTGAACAGGGCGTTCACACAGTCCCCTGGTCTCACCTCAAATATCATTCCCCGTGTGTTTCCCCAGCTCGGAGTGTC
The DNA here is from genome assembly GCA_903798035.1 of Danio albolineatus. Taxonomy (NCBI): domain Eukaryota; kingdom Metazoa; phylum Chordata; class Actinopteri; order Cypriniformes; family Danionidae; genus Danio; species Danio albolineatus. The sequence continues at coordinate 6,620,235 of CAIGQQ010015131.1, read as the reverse complement.
TGGAATAGGAATCTTTTCATTGAAATGCACAGTGTTGCCTATAGCGTAGCCATCTTCCTAAAACTGCAGCTGAGTGTTTTATTGACTATTTGAAAATGGTTGGCAAATAACCTGCTGCGCTGGGCCGAGACAGCCTGCATGGCCGTGGCCGTTAAAAGAAATGATTTGTAGAGCATGAACCACACTTAAACCTTACTCATGTCGTACAAGAGTGCAAATGAGCAGTCGTTTGGATGTGACAGGGAATGCCACGCGCTGGAACATAAAAAGGGTTTATGGGCGTAGAATCGTCCAAATCAGACGCTTTAAATCACTCACTGATATGCCTTTATGAAGGATCGTCCTGAGGAACATTTGTGTGGTTGCTAAAGCACAAGCAGCTAAACGCTAATAGCTCCGTCTTAATCTTTAGCTACATGTTTATTCGAACAGAAAAGTGGCACGAGTATGGAATATTCAATGGTTGGTGCATGAACTACTATCCTGATACTAAATATGTGGTTTTAGGCTTGCTCCCTGTTAAAGCAAGTTTAAAAACAACCGATATAGGCTCATTCTGAAAATGTAGCCCTATATACATTTCTGGAGATCAAGAATTATGTAGCCAGAAGTACATATGGCTGAATTTCATCTTTAAAACGAACACTATGGGACGGTATGACGCCGTTCATGCTTACCAACTGACTGCTTACCTCTGTATAAACGAGCTTGAGCTTTGAGCTTTCCCGCTGTTACCAGTTTGTCCAGTAGCTCGCCATGTACGTCGGCGGATTTGAGATGCAGAGAGGAGTTGACAACAATGATGGGGTTCGAGTCTGTCAAAGAACGGTTCAAGAAAGTGGGTAAGACAAAAACAGAAGCCAAAAAAAGTAAATAACAGGGTGAGAATGTGGTAAAATCTGAAAACGTGGTAAAAAAATCAGGCGAGGGCTTTTCTTTTTCTCAATTGCTTTTGAAATTGTTATCGGTTGGGTTTAGGGAAGTGGGTTGGCAGGTCAATCGGTGCTTTTGAAAACACTATTGGTTGGGTTTAGGAAAAGAGGAGGGTCAGTCAGTAAATCGGTCAGTCAATTAGTCACTCGACATCGGCCTCCGGTGGATTTACGCGAGAACAGCAGGCACGAATGGCACTAACAAGAGAAAATTGAGATCTCAAAAAGCATGGACTGCGGCCTTTGGTGGATTCACGAAAACAAAAACTGCAAAAAAAAAAAATGTACCTCCTGGGATGTATTTGGCACTCTCCAGAAAAATATATAGCAGAAAGTATTCAGAATGAGCCTGGGTTGAAAATAACAGTAGTATCTGGTAACGTCAATATATTTTGGTACCTTATAATAAATCTTGCAGCATAAATAAAATGAAAAAAAAAATGTGTTGCTTGAGACATTCTGAAGTATCTTGTGGTCGGCCCATCAAGCAGATTTACTGCAAACTTAAAGTCTGCGCCTGGACAGCTTGCCTGAAACCTTCTTTATTTGTAGATTAATTCATGTACAGTGAAAAGATGAACTGAAAATATCTTTGGGGGGAAAAAAGCCTTCGATTCCTTTCCAGACTCATAAGCTTCAACAGGCTTCCTTCTGATGGCCCTCGGGCAGCTCTTTTGATCTGGTCATGATGGTACCATGTACTTTAATGTTTATGACTAAACCAGACTAGTTTATTGAGGTTTAGATTAGAAGTTGCCTTGCTCTTCAGTGATGTTTTACCAATTTGCATTATATTTATTGCTTGCATGGAATGAAAATCTGGATATACCTCGGCGTAGCTGAATTATTACAGTTCAGTATATAAATCCTGTGATTGTAAAAGCCTGGTGAATAACATGCCAATCTAAACAAAACAAAACACTCATTCTGCTGTGACAACTTCTGATAAATAAAGGGACTAAGCTGAAGGTAAATTAATGAATGAATTTCCTCCCTGATTTTTAAATATATCTAAGCTTGTATTATACTTACCATGTATGTGGGACTCTAATTTTAAAAATTGTACAAGCTTTAAAGAAGAGCAAATAAGCTTTCTGTGAAAACAGGAAGCCATGACTACATAGCTTCTCATCTATTCACAGCATGTCAGAATGCAGGATATAGATATTACAATTAATTCAGTGTCACCTGGAAGACCCATATGGTCTGTTTAAATGTATCTTCCGTTAGTTTAACATGTATATTGTGAATTTTGCTGCATATGTTTGTAATGAGGCAGCAAACAAATGTGATCTGCTGAATATAAGTGTTTTATGAACGTTTATGCATCGTGTCATATCACACAGCTCCTAATTTTTTTTTTCTGGAGTTAAAGAACGGCAATAAACTTTATAAACTCATCCTATTACATCAGATTATTGAGGCCTATGTTCTTTATGATTACAAAAGATCATATTTTGGATTTGAGGGTCTCCAACAACAGGCTGATATGCATGCAAGGTCAAAAAACCCTTTCATTGTTTTATAATATGCATTTATTTTTAGTATAAGTATCCCAACGATTACCATATGATTTGTTCGGCGATTCATTTGATTTGTTCAGTGATTCATTTGCGATTCTTTTGTTCCCAAACCCCTTCTTAGCGTGATGAAGAAAGATCTTCAGTCATGATCAGTTCCACAAACACCCACACTCTGCTAGTGTTTGAAGGGAAAGGTGCGCTCACGTTTTAGCAGATCCAGTACTTCATATTTGCTATTGTTTCATGTTAACATTGCCATTGTTTCATGACGAACGACAAATCATTTAAATGACTCTGAGTCTATTCTAAAATAATATTTTTAAACGAGGTGCACTTTCAGATTTGATCCTCAGCTGGATGTTTTCATTCACTTAGAGCTGTGTTGCACACTGCATGGAAGGTAATTTTGAAAAACCCATAATAAAAGAACCCTTTAGCTGGCGTAAAAATAATAATGCCATGATTTTTAAGCTTGAGCGGCAATACTAATCAAAAGGAATTCATTCATTTGAATGCTACCCCTACCCAAAATCTTTCCATTTCAATGCATTTGTTCTCTGGGATCAAACCCACCACTATTGAAATACTGTGACATTATACTTTACCAATTTTACATTTTACATAATTTTTATCTGGGGTCGCTACAGTGGAATGAACTGCCAACTTATCCAGCAAATGTTTTACACAGCGGATACCCTTCCAGCTGCAAGCCATCTCTGGGAAACATCCATACACAGTCATTCACACACATACACTATGGACGCTTACACTAGCTTACCCAATTCACCTATACCACTTGTCTTTGGACTCGTGGGGGAAAGTAAAAACACACATAGGTTGTATTTCCAACCGCCCACACAACGGATTCACCTGTTAAAGTGTGTAAACTGCTCCAAATATTCTGTTCGCCACCAAAAAGTAAGCATTTGTGTCAAAGGACATATATGTACCACCAGAATGACAATTTCTTTAAGCAGTGTTGTCAGAGTGACAGTCTGCTATGACAGTCATTGTGACATGCTTGACAGACCTTGTGTCAACGTTCACACACAGCAAAGTCAAAATGCTTAACCATTTTGTCAGTTTGACAGCATACTGTACTCTGTCAGTATTTACTAATGTAAATGGTGACAGTATTCATGACATTGACAGAGAATGCTGTTCCTCAATATAATATTATAACAGCCCAAACTTGCACATTATGGATCAATGAATTTTTTTTATTATTAAGCGCTAGACATTAAACTGTTAAATCTATAAGTAAAAGTAATTTAATGTCAATAAAAGTAATCTAATAATTTCAGGTTTTCTGAAAGTACACTAATAAAGCTACGCGAGCTGTCACTGTGGTGGTACCTTTTCAAAAGGTACACATTTGTACTTAAAGAGTCTGCTACTGTCTGCTATTTCCAGAGGTGGGTAGTAATTACATTTACTTCGTTATATTTACTTGAGTAAAATTGTTGCGTAATGTGTACTTTTTGAGCTCATTTAAATATGTGTACTTTTACTCTTACTCGAGTAAATTATTAGAGAAAAATCATTACTCTTACTTCACTACATTTGGCAGCGTTTCTCGTTACTGTCAAATGATAATAAGATTCATATGACTTGTTTGCAAATATCATAAGGTGCCATACTGGAGAGGTTGTGTCCCGAGAGGTTGCTATAGAGACGCATCTTCCGCTTTCGGTTAGAGTACGCGAGCCGATGTTGGAATGATGGCTGAAGTCGAGGAAGATGTGCGAGTTTATACTGCGGTCGTTCACGCCGGCCAAGGATGGTCAAACTGTCTGTGCAGTGAGTTTATCAGACCCACAGCCTTAAGTTCAGTCTATGTTTTCACTCCAAGATGTCAATAAGAATAGTTTGATAATGTGATTCAGCGGATGCAGCGGATGTCTTAGCAATATATACATGAACTACAGCGCCAACCTGAAAAAAAACATGTAGTGTCAAAATTATTATACATATCTTTGCCAAGAAGACATCACTTAAGTTTTGACTGGATATTCTTCAAGATACTAGTATTCAGCTTCAAGTGACTTTTAAAGGCTTAACAAGGTTAATTCAGCACGTTAGGATAATTAGGCAAATCATTAACGATGGTTTGTGCTCTAGACAATCCAAAACTAATATAGCTGAAGGGGGCTAATAATGTTGAACATTAAAGACATTCCTTATAATGTATATAATCAAAAGTAACTAGTAACTATTTACTTGAGTAATTTCTTCATCTGCTACTTTTTTACTCTTACTCAAGTAACTTTTAAGATTGTTACTTTTACTTGAGTAAAAATTTCCGCAAGTACTTTTACTTTTACTTGAATATGGATTTTGGATGCTCTACACACCTCTGGCTATTTTGGTCATGGACGTACACTTTGAGACCTTTCATGTCATGCTGTTTTCCACCGAGACAACCCGGGATGCTGAAATTTAATTGGCTAAACTGGCATTGGGCAGGTTGAATGACCAAAACAAAGAGAGACGTTCCAGCACGGAACACACATTTTCAAAGCCGAATATCTGACTTTAGAATTGTTTTTCACATAAACAAGAATGCTCACTTAAATATCTGCTTAAATATCTGCAAACATATTATGGTATTTTTATGCTTCATAAGAGTCAAAAACTCAGCACCTTTAATTAATGAAAACATACTGTATTGTAAAGCGTGACGGATAATTTGTATTATGATCTTTTGTTTTACTATTTTCTAAATGAAATGCTTTAAGGAATCGTTTAAAGAGCTAAACCGAGCACACCTAAAATGATATAAAGTCACAGCTAAACTGAGCACAGCACATTGAATACATACATAAATCACAGCGTTTGTAGAAAAGAGTCTGGGGTGATTTTAAACGCCATGCTAGAGTAGGTTTTACATGCCAATGCCTTGATTTAGCCGTCGCACAACTAGTGAAGAATTTCATAAAACACAAAGAGAGCTTTGTCATCTGCAGAATAATGAGACAGGTGTTCACTCCAGAGCAATTGACACTCTATCAAAAGTGAAGAGGCATTTTATCTGTGTCACCGCAGATCGGGTTTGCAGCATTAAGCTCATTGTTCAGTGTGTGTCATTGAAAGTTTCTCGGCTATGAATGTCTTTTGTTTGTGTTTCAGCTGTGAGTTAGATATACACAGTATTATACAGGAAATGCATAAATATATTATATATTACAGAAATATACAGCATTTTTTAAATGTATCAGAGGTGAAAAAAATTACACAGCAACATTTGCATATTATATCAAACAAAAAGATGCAAATATTTTTTTTTTTAATTAAAGATAAAACACCAAACATGGTGTCCGTGCATTCATTCTAATGGGTTGTATTCCCCCACGCCATGAACGATAGTGATGTTTGTGTGGGCATTCGCGTCTATCCCGACTGAGTCTATCAGAAGTGAATATTCCAGACAGCCTTGTAATAAAGAATGAAAATTCATTCATTCATTCATTTTCTTTTTGGCTTAGTCCCTTTATTAATCCGGGGTCGCCACAGCGGAATGAACCGCCAACTTATCCAGCATTTGTTTTACGCAGCGGATGCCCTTCCAGCTTCAACCCATCTCTGGGAAACATCCATACATTCTCATTCACACACATACACTACGGACAATTTAGCCTACCCAAATCACCTGTACCACATGTCTTTGGACTGTGAGGGAAACCGGAGCACCCGGAGGAAACCAACACCAACACGATGAGAACACACAAACTCCACACAAAATTTTTATCTAACCCAACCGAGGCTCGAACCAGCAACCTTCTTGCTGTGTGGCAATTGTGCTACCCACTGCGCCACCATGAGGCCCCACATTTAATTAAACAAGACGTTTTGAAATAGAAATACTAAAATAGTCCATTAAACCAATCAAATTATTAGATTATTGGTAACACTTTGTTTTGATGGTCCATTTGAGTATTAGTAGACGGTCTGCTTAATATCTGTTAATACTGACATTTAGCAGTCCTTCAACATACATTTAACTGACTTTAGGAAATCTTGCAAGTACATGTCAACTTACTCTAACCCAAACCCCAACCCCAACCTAACAGTCTACTCATAATCTAATGAGAATTAGTTGGCATGTACATGCAAAGTAAGTTAAATTCAACAAACGGACCGTCAAAATAAAGTGTAACCAGATTAAAAAATTAAATAAATTGTTTTGTACAAACAAATTATTTTTAATTTAGGAAGCTGTTGCCTTCTCAAATTGCCAAGATGAAAGGGGCGCTAACGCAAATGTTTTTTTTTTTCAGTCATTATATTGTCTTAGTTTGAATTTTAGAGGTTTTCATATAAAAAAAATAAAATATTAGACTATTATAGTTATTATAAATGTTAGAATATTAAAAACTCATTGACACGCACACAAAAAAATAGAAATGCAAAATCAATCCAGAGCTCTAGCAGCATTTATTTTACCCTTGTGATGTGGATTATTTCCCTCTTCTCTCTGTTTGAGTGTATTTGTCTTAGAAAGCCTTTTTTAAAGAGTCCGCGTCACCCCCAACATCTACCGCTGAATGCTTAATTATTTACAAGACCTTTGAAATTAGTGCGGTGCTTGGATAAGCATGCGTAAAGGTGACAATAATTTGCATGCGCAAAGCACTGTCCATGAGATTACACCAATTGATTGATGCTCTTTTCAGTCGCCCCAGAAAGCACCTTGAGGATCAGTTATGAGCTGTATATCTCCCCGGTAACAGCCCATAAAGCATATTCTCTTCTGCACTACATCTTTCAGGTGGGGCGGTGAGGTGTTATCCAAGACCAGCTGTCGGGATCGGTAATGAGAGACCGTCATGTTAATGGAATACCTGAAGGGAGCCAACATCACCATAGACTTTCCCAATTACGGTGTCTTTTAAGAGTTTTTCATACTTGAGAAAGTTTACCCTGGGTCATTGCAAACCGCGGGAAAGCTGGATTCTGGTCTATCTTGCTGCACAGTTCGCAATTTACCCGGGGTTAACAATTCACATGCTTAAATTTCACCGTAACTCCACATTTCTGCAGGTCTTAAAAACTCTTGGTAAATTACAAGGTCTTATAAGGTTTTAAATCAGAACATTGGGTTTTAAATTAGCATGACGTTCATTTTTGAGGTTTCCTCGTGTGTTTTCATCTTAAAATGAATCCAATAATAATTTCTGCAGCGATCTTCTTTATCATTGGGGGCCTTCAGTGTTGACTGTGCATGAGAATGAGCTTTATTACTGCTTCATTTAAGACATCATTCAGGTACATTAATTGTAGTACATTATAATTACAGATTTCCCTATGTTCCTAGATCTGTGGGATGCACTGTTTATGTAATACATGGATTATTTGTAGTCCTCTAATGTCCATGTGGATGATTCTGTAATTTCAGGTACATTTGGTGTCAAAAGCAATATTTTTTTAGCTTTAAAAAAACAAAAAAGGCTTGATTTTTGATTATTTTAGGTGGCTAGTTTGAGTCCTGGCTAGGCCAGTTGGCATTTCAGTGTGGAGTTTGTAAGTTCTCCATGTGTTCGTGTAGGTTTCCTCCGGTGCTCCGGTTTCCCCCACAGTCCAAAGACTTGCGGTACAGGTGAATTGAATAAGCTAAATTGGATGTAGTGTATGTGTGTGCATGTGAGAGTGTCCCAGTATGGGTTGTGGCTGGAATCCGCTGTGTTAAACATATGCTGGATAAGTTGGCGGTTCATTCTACTGTGGCAACCATTGATGAATAAAGGGACTAAGCCGAAGCAAAATTAATAAATTAATGAAAAATACTTTGTGACTATTAAACTGCCAAACAGTTTGAAGTGATAAAATAGAAAATGTGTTCAAGTATCAAATATTTATAGAAAGAAAGAAAGAAAGAAAAAAAGAAAGGTACTGACCCCAAACTTTTGAACTATAATATATTCCAATATATGTCAGATGTTTTAAGAGTCTCAATTATTTTGTAGGCTCTTAAAAGCATGACATTTATATGCTATTTTTTCTTTCTGCCGCCTTTGAGTTCACAGTTAAGCTGCATTTACTGTCAGTATTGACAACCACATCCTGTGCATAGCAGATTACAATAGAGGAACAGAGTAAAGTCTCTACTCTGTAACCATAGCAATAGTGACTAAAGTAAATAACAAAGATGACGACATGCAAAATTGCACAGTTGTATCACATTTGACTCTAAAGTTTAGCCTTCGACTTTATTTGTCAAATTTTCACCAGCCATTATTCAAAATACACACATTTTATAAGTGAAGTTTATTAATAAACTAATTTTGAGATGAGCACCTGCTTATGATTGATAGCAGCTAACGCTTGATCAACCAATCAGATGACTCATAAATCACTATAAATAACCAGAGTATCTTACATTAAAGATCTCGCCATCTTCGTCTTGAAAAATCCCCCCTTCCACCCCTACTACTCTTTCCTCGACAGTTTCCTTGCGGATCTTACAATTGTCTCCTGGGACAGCATGCCAAACAAGCTTTATAATAAATCATCATCTAAGTGTGAACTATTAAAATGCATTTTTGGAGGGCGCCAAAAACGTCCCAGAAGCAACGTTTTTTTTTGTTTGTTTTTTTTTGTTTTTTTAGTTTTTTGTTTCCGCGAATCCACCAGAGGTCGCTGTGTATGCTTTTTGAGATCTTTAATTTTCCTCACGAGTGCCATTCGCACCTGCTGTTCTCCACCAGAGACGGCTGTCAACTGACTGACTGATCAACCGACCCACCCTCCTCCTTCCCCAAACCCAACCAATAGTGTTTTCTAAACGGTTGGTTTTAATTATTCATTATAATGCCAATGGACTTCAACTTCAACTGTTGGCCTAATGGTTAAGGAGTTAGACTGCTGCTTTGATTCCTGGTCCCTACAAGTGTAGGGAGTGAATTAACAGCACTTTCGTTATCTTTTGCTGCCCGGGTAGTGAATGTAATAGTTACTGCTCCGGGTGTATGCTCATTGTATGCGTGTGTGCTTTTACTTTTCACCTGTGTGTGCACTTGTAAATTGGGTAACCATACTTGACAATGTTGCTTACTGCCTCATTTTGGAATCATCATGGCGGGAGGCTGAATATTGCTGGCTCTCCCCAGCCATTTGCTTTGGGGTGGGCAACTTTTCTGGAACATTTCCTTAAGTTCTTCTCACCTGTCAGCCTGGCCCAGAGGTAGAAAAACATCTGCTCTGAAAGTTCACCTCATCATTCATCTCCCCCGCAAAGCAGGTTAAAATGATGAATTTAATATGCGTTTATGGCATATGTCTGCCGTTCCCAGGAAACTCTTCCATTAATATTCAGATATGCAGAGTGCTTTGCTTTCAAAGGAACAGGCTGTGTCTTAAAAGACTAGTAATTGCATAAGACTTATTCATTCTTTCTCTCATTAAATCATAAATAGTGCATGGACATTCACGGAATAATTTCACAGTTTCACAGAATACTTATTATTTTCACGGACTCACAGAATAGAGGCTTAAAGTTTTGTCTTCTGTAGAAAAATAAAGAGGTGACGTTTCTCCTGGAAAAATGGGACTTGCAGGTTAAGTTATAATGCGATCAAATATGCTCAAATTGGCCAAGCAACGAAGCTCTCATCATTAAATCACTCATGGAACGCATATTTAAGCGATGTGATGTCACGTTCGTTCTACCAATTCATCTGCACCTGTCGTAATTAACTGAAGTAATTATTTCTACGTCTGACGGGGCACGACATGGAAGGTCAGCGCTACTGACTCTTCTAAATTACCCCGGCTCTACTTACAGGGTACTCTCCAAGAACCCGCGAGAAGTTACACATGAGCCGGTTAATCAGCAGTGCAGAGACAGCCATCAATTCGAAGCGCTCTTATGACTTGAATCTTAATGCTGACTGCTGAAATGTCGGAGCGCTTTATCTTTTTGCGCATCACACGCACATATATAAGTCCACATGAATTAAGTAGTTTCTGTTTTGAGGAAATATTTCACTAATGGAAGCACTTGGGAAAACAATAGTGTTACTTGGCAAAATTTTAATGAATTATAGTTTAAAAAAAGGTACACTGATAAAGTTAGGAACCTACCTGTTCATTTTAAAAATATATATCTTTTTGTGCAACAAAATCTACTGAGTAAAGATTACTTTTATAAAATTTGTAATCCATAGTTTTACATTTAAACAAACATTCTTGAACACCTAAGTTTTTACAAAACAAAACAAAACAAAACAAAACAAAACAAAACAAAACAAAAC
>CAIGQQ010015131.1:6582091-6601391 GCA_903798035.1 Danio albolineatus | reverse complement strand
TTTAAAAATATTGCAAATATAACTGTTGAGACATCTCTTTTTTTCAATAATTTTAATTAAAAATATGTATGTTCAAATATACTATATAATGATAAATGTTTTATAGCCTATATAAATATCAAATCGTCCACATATCCACATATCATTCATCATTCATGCTTTGTTAGACATTAATTCATAAATCACAATACATATTTACATATCACATAACCCATATAGAAATGTGATACATGGTAATAAATGCAAATAGCATAACAAACAAATTCATACTTGGATTTCACATATATAAAATGTCATATATTTAAAAATATTGCAAATATAACTGTTTAGACATCTCCTTTTTAAACAATTTTAATTAAAAATATGTATGTTCAAATACACTATATAATAAAAAATGTATTATAGCCTATATAAATATCAAATTGTCCACATATCCAACATATATAGAAAATTATAGCTAATATATTTGAACATATGCATGTATTTGTAATTCCAATGGTTGAAACAACATATATAAACATTCATTGTTGCTGTATTTTTAAATATGTGTCATATATGACATATACATTGCTCAACATATACGAGTACTCCACCAACAAATCTCTCATTGAAATTAATATTATGTAAAGGAAGCCAAACCAAATTATATTTGTAATTATACAATATTACATATACATTAGATTAGTCAATAAGCCAAATCTAGAGCTAATTTAACAAAATAACTTACATAATGGTCCAAAATTAGTACACCAAAATGTATCTGTTTGGGGAAACATGTTAAATACAAATGTAAAGAGAGCAAAATTCAAGAGAAACAAACAATTTTGTTGAAATTTTATAGTTCGTAGTCTTCCCCCTAATATTTAGCATATTTTTTTAGTGTATTGTCTTTCAATTTATAAATATGTTTGGTGACTAAAATATTATTTTAATAAACATATCTGTTTAATAAATCTGTTCAAATGCAGCAAAATATATTACCTGAGAAATAGATACAAATATTCATTTTCAAAATGGGGGGTACTCATTTATCCTGAGCACTGTTTATGTGAAATCCACACATGAACTTATATGTTATATATGTAATTTGCATAGATTGCCTTATATAATATTTCTATATGGCAAAAGAAAAGATTTCAACGACCTCAGCAGTAAAGTTGAGAGGATGGAGGCGCGAGGCGTGTTCCCGTCACAGCAGCGGGATTGTCATGTGCAGCTTCACTCACACTCGCGTCGAGTTGACGGGGAGCGATAGAAACCGTAACCCGTTCTGAAACGACCAAATAACCGTCCTGAATCCCAGCGGAGTCTGACTGAGAACTACCGTCCGCTGTTGGCGTCTAAAATAGCCGTCGGTGAATGACTGTTGAGGCAGTTTAGTCCCGAAGCGCTCAACAGGGTGCTGAGAAAAAGGAACCGGACCGGGCGGAACCAGCCGAGACAACGATACCGACACAAACATCCATCACACCGGAGAGACCAAATGAAGGAGAAGAATTTAATCGAAACGGCCAAAATGCAGGGAAATATGATGGTAAGCGGAACATTTATTATCATACAAGGCGATGCTGAAAGTGACTTTCTGTGAATAGCACGTTTGTTTGTTTGTTTGTTTAGGCGTTTGTTTTTTCCCTCTCTCTCTTTCTTAAAGCTCAGAATCAATAACAGTTTCTCATTTACACGCCATGACCAAAAAAAGTACTGTTGTCCTACCAGCACGCTAACACGACGATATAAAACATGATCTACAGTATATATTTTGTACAATAGGCTATATTTGTGGGACACTGTAAGTGTTTTTAAATAGGCTAGCACGACTGTGTTATACGACTAATAACACATACAACATGATTCCCATTGTGGATGTTAAAAACACTTTAAAATCATGATACAAAGTTAGAGAAGCCTAATTTACACGTTGAAAAAAGTTGTCATTGCCAAAAATTATAAAATGTATAGTTGATACCTGAAAAATCCAAGATATCATCATAGTATTAGTATATAATACTACTACTATTAGTGATGATGAATTATCTATACACATATGTATCTACATCAACAGTTAATCAACCTATCTGTCATCCCATTAGCTAATAAATAACTGAAATGATGTCGGCACCATAGCCATGGCCTAAAACAATCATTGACATATTGTCATTAACGCCAAGAACAGCATGGCATTGCATAGTATATTTTGTCTATGACACAGAGTGGTCCCTTGCCACCTTTAATTACAGTAGTACTGTTTATAATGTAAGTTTATTTGTGATCTATCTGCATGCATTTGTTCATACTGTTTTGATACATTGCAATCAAAGTGATTTGCTGGAGCTTGTGTGTATAATATTTTGGTGATTCTGATTTATCTTGCACGATGCGCGGTATTGGGACAATGTGACATTGCGATATTTTGTTTTGCTGCGATTACTGTATATATAATGTGATATAAATATAATTTCAGATGATTTGAATAGCTCTATTTCAGAAGATTTCATTGATTTACATCAGCTTACATGATCAAGTCTTTTTCTATGCAGTGCATCTGCACAATTATATTAAATCACAAGCATATAGAGCAAAAATAAAAGTTAAACAAACAGTGCTTTATGGTTTTCTGTGGAGTATAACAGTACTCAAGTACAGAAATTGAACAATCAAGCATTAAATACCTTGATCATCGTTGTATACATAAAAAGATTACACTTTATTTTGATGGTCCGTTAGTTGAATTAAGTTACATTGCATCTACATGCCAACTAATTCTCATTAGATTATAAGGAGACTGTTAGGTTGGGGTTGGGGTTAGGATTAGTGTTGACATGTACTTGCAAAGTTTCTTATAGCCAGTTGAATGTCTGTTGAAGGAGCAGTTTTAGCGGATCTTAAGCAGACAGTTTACTAATAGTCAAATGGACCATCAAAATAAAGTGTTACCATAAAAAAAGTATATATTTATATATTTAATAATCTCTTTTAATCTTTAATAAACAGTCTAATCCTGTAATGTGACTAATATGGATACAAACATTGGGATATTGATGTTCAAGCGACATATTGTTCATCCCTAAATCCTAAATCATTCTATACCCTCAGTGAAAAATTTTGAAAACTTTAATAGTTGCAGTAGGATATACGTTTAAACATGTTTCAAACCAGGTGGAGCAGTACACATGGGATCTATTTATGTCAGGGCTTTAGCCTGCATTAACCACAGAGGTGACCTTTAGTGTCCGGGGTTCACATGAGAGGGAATTCATTAAAATTTGATCGCACCTAAAGTGCAGTGGAATATTGGTATATTACAGCTCCAGGCTTGATCTGTCAGTGACCTGCAGAGACTGAGGTTCAGACACAAACCTCACAGATGGTCAAGCTTCAATAAGTTGAAATTCAGACCGATTTGATACCTGAGAATATAACTATCTGGGCTGGGTTTTCCTGATAACGATGTATCTTGGCTGTAAAGAGCATTCTGTACGTGTAAGGTTACGAACGTCATTGCAATTCCATGTGCGTTTCCCAAAAATACATGCATGCTACTTAGGAGTCGCTGTCCATTGTCAAAGTGCTAAAATGCAACCTTTCATGCTTTTGTATTTTGAATTAGCCCAATAATCATCATCACATGTACAATCAAAGCAAGTCGAGATACATGTAAAGAACCTACAGACTTAAAAAAAAACATTAAGGTTAAACAACATAAGGTTATTCATTGTAAAAAAAACACCCAGTACACATAATTTTGAGGTTTTCCCATCTCCATATTTAAGTGTTTAAAAAAAAAAATCATTAATTACCTAATAAAGTACCTAATAAAGTGACTGGTGAATGAATATAAATAATTAAATACCATTAATCTTTGTTACACCTCCAAACTTTTTGTGCCCAGATGTTTAAAACTATATTGTAATGCTCAGTCACAGGCCTTAAAAACACATGCCAATGATAAACCTTCACTCTATTATGGTTAAACTTGGCAATGACTTTACAAATCAGATTTCTTCTGTAGCTCCTGGTCAACTATAGTCCAGACTCAACATTGCATATCTTGTAATGTGACTATTGCAGATGCGCACATCGCGATATCAATGCTGAAACGATACATTGTGCAGCCCTAGTATATGAAGTACAAAACCTTTAATTATAATCACACCCCACTTAAATAATAGGTGCAATATTTTGTTGTATTACAGGTGTAATAGGTGTAAACTAAATGTCCTCATAACTTTTTCTTCCTACGACGCACAAAAGATATAACAATTACTCCAGAGTACTTGTAGATTAGGCATGCGCCGGTATAAGATTCTGACGGTGTTATAACATTGGATAAAAATATCATGGTTTCACGGTATGACGGTATTGTGTTTACTGCACTAAAATATATTCTTTTTAAATGTCTGGGTAAAAATCAAAACCTTTTTCCCCATTGAACACAATATATTTTATTTTGAGATACAAGAGAGAGAGAAAGAAAAAAAAATAAAGAACATGAAATAAACTTGAAGGTAAGACATTTAAGAATCAATTACAGTGTACAAATTAAAGTCATTACAAAATGAAATGGTCCTGTTTGCTTTATTATTTTCAGATAATGAAATAAAATTTAGATAATTACTAAATTCTTGCCAAAAAACCCCCCCAAAAAACGGACAATATAGTTTGGTATTAGTAAATTTGCATTTGTGTATATTAACATTTAGAAACATATCAAGTGTTTTGGAGCAGTAAACATGTCAGGCTAAATAATGAAAATGAATCATTGACTTCAATCTTTTCTGCTGGAGATACAGTACTGTTGTTCTCTTTGTGTTGTTCACAAACAAACAAAAAATTAGCATGACTAAAAAAATCTCACACATACCTTAGGAAAGGTATAGCAGAACATTTTGACGGTTTTAAAACCTTGACTTTTCCAAACTGCGGTATACCTTGAAAACGGTTATTGTCCCATGCCTATTGTAGATATGCAATGATTTTCAAGTGCTACCTAAGTTACAATGTTTTTCGGAAACAGGCCAACACATTAAGATTAGTCTAGTTTAGATCTACTCTGGCATATGATGCTTTTGGGAAATGTAGCACTGTACACTTAAAATATATATATAAAAAATAATAAACTTTAAAATATAATATACTTTAATATACTATAATATACTTAATATACTATAATATACTTTAAAAATAATATACTTTGCCATAATGAAACTAAATAAATATTAAAAGTTTTTAACTGTACATTTTGAAAACCAATGTACGTTGAATTGAGTGTTACAGTTTATTAAAACAAAAATGACTGAAAGGATATCATGTATTTGTGAGCTTACAGTTAAAAGAGAGAGAGAAAAAAGCTGTTTGTATTATTGTAAAACAGAATGCTGAGGAGAGTCCTCCACTGAGACATAGACTAATGCACTTTTACCACTAGATGCACAATTTTACCCTTCATGTAGGAACAAGATCCTTGTCCAGTAAGCCATAAGAAATGTCAGTTTGAGCCGTGTACCTATCTGACAACCTGTCTGCTTTTGTTATCCTCATGAGTTGAGGATGGTTGAATTTCTCGAGCTTACACTGTTCTCAGACAAAGGACCTCTGCTTGATTTAAAGCGACGTTTGATCAGTAGCATCAGCTAAAGATACAAACCGTCCGGACTGAACAACATGCTTGAACTGTTTTTCAGTGATTCATTTGAACTTGAATTATTTAAGTTAATTGGATACTGAAATGGGAGGTATATCTACACCAGGCCAAAATTAAATAATGGAATAAACTGAAAAATATGTACCTGTTGCATAATGTTTCATGGAAGTACACTGGACATACACTGATGGCCTTAATTGTTGTTGGGGTGTGAGACTTTCTAAACAGTCAAAACTACTGTGTGTCTATGTGCAAGTATACCTAACTAGCACTGAACCTAACCATTTGTCAATATAAAATACAGGATATAGCATGCAGATGCAACTACAATTACAATTTATTCAAAAGATGTGAATATTCAAAGTCCTCCAAGGCAGCGCAGATCATTTCTGGGAGGAATTAATGCGATAATACATTAGTCGTAAAGCTTAGATTTGTGTTGTGTGTCACAAATTCAAATATTGCCGCCAAAAGAATTGTGTTACTTCAGCTTAGGTTGTCAAATGCTGTTGTCTCTGTCTGTGTCTCGGGACCAATTGCGTTAAACTCTATTGACTTTCTCTGAGTCTTGTGACCGATTGCGTGGAGCGAATGTGGTGGAGCATCTTTTTGAATTGAAGGATGTCAGTTTTCAGTGATTAAAACCTCATACTCAGTTTGTTTTTGCATTGAGACGTCAAATGGCTTAAGAAGACTTTGAATGTAACACGACTTGTTTGTACAGCTTATATATGTTTTTAAATGTTTTAATTATTTTGTGATAAGTACGGACACGTGACTCCACTTTTATTGCTTATTTACATTATTCAGAAGTGGGTAGGTGTGGCATTAGGTGCTCCAAAACAAAACAAGTGTATTTAAATGCTTTGCAGTATATTTATATTTCTCTATATTTATAATTCCATATAGTATAGTATATTTCTGAAAGTATGTTTATAAAATGATTTGTATTTTATAAATACATGCAATCTGTTTAATGGGATGTATAATGTGAACTACCAAAAGCATCGGAGGACCCCACTTGTCATAAAACAATGCTGGAGTACCCAGCGATGATCGAGCGTCAGTATGTGACGAGTCAAGAGTGAGAATGTGTTGTGTTTACCACCGCTCCCCCCATTTTACACTCTCAGAAATAAAGGTAGAGGAGCTGTCACGGGTGCAGTACTTTTTCAAAACGTACATATTTGTACCCAAAGAGTCCCCATTGGTACCTCAAGGCTCCATTTTAGTGCTCAAATGTACCTTAAATGTACCTGTGGGGTACCAATTTTAGACCCTTCAGGTACAAATATGTAACTTTAGAAAAGGTACTGCCCCAGGGATAGCTCTCTACTTTTCCAAACCGCGGTATACCTTGAAAACGGTTATCGTCCCATGCCTAGGCCTGTCACAATAATCAAAATATCAACTCATCGCACTTATCGCTTATTAATTTTTACCTTGCTTTTTTTTTTTAAACATTTATTATTATTTGTTTTGGATATGCATTTTCACATTCTGATTCCAATGCCTAATCATTAAATTATTAAAATGGCTAAATTAAATTAAATATTCTTAAGAACAAACTATTATGTGTTCTTTTGAAGAGTGTACTTGCGTTAAGATGCTATTATATTGCCATTCTGGCATTATATAATGAGTTGCCTAAAATGGTCTTAAAAAGACAATAATAATGTTTATCGTTATATATTTTGGTGCAATAAATCGTACGACAAAAAATTGATATCGTGACAGGCCTAGCCATGCCTACGCCCAATACCTCAGAAAGATCTGAGAGAATCTGAGAATGTAACTGAAACGGAAGCGCATTTTGAGATAGGGCAAGATTTTTTTCCTTAATGATGTGCACACCACAAAACTAGCAACGTGAGCTAACAAAATCAATAGTTGTGATTTCATGTGAACTTTAAGAAAAGTTGTTGTTCTACCACTAGTGTTGAATTCACTCGAGAGCTGCAGGCAATTGCATGCATACAGAAGGTACAGTTCTGAAAAGTTCTAGAGTTGGTGAAGGCATTTATTTCCAGTAAGCCTGGCTAGGGAATAAAATGTCTGAGGAATGACAATATATAGAATGCGAAGGTAATTGGGTGATTTTTTTTTTCTCTCTTTTTTATTTTTATTTTTTTTTAGATTTGTGTTTTTTGTTACGCCGTCATGATGTAATTTTCCTGAGCAAAGATGGTAGGATTGTAAATTGCATGCGTATGTCAGCGAAGCAACTGTCATTGAGATGAATGCAATTGCTAACGCATAGGTATTAGAGCCCTTCTTGGTATAAAGCATCGAAAAAATATCATTATTTCAAGCATGAATTCATAGGGCTCGAGTGTCTAATATACATATTCCCTTCAGAGTCAAGAGTGCTCTAAGGTTTTTGAGGTTTTCTATATATGTACTGTTCGTTTGTCATTGGAGTCTGACTGGCTGCTTTGAGTTATGTTTTTCCATATAGAACAAACTTGGTAATAGTCCAGCACTTCACTTTGATTACTGTAATTGGAGCATTGCAGTGGCCACTCATGGGTACTTTGATTACTCAGTGGCAAAGGGGAGCAAATGGAGGCATAGTGACATAATAACATAGAATGCACTTTTATGGAGAAAACGGTTCTTCTGCTGCTGCATATTGAGGTACCATACTGTAAACAGTTCCTTCATGGCTCCTTCTCAGGTAGGCCTGCAGGATTAATTGTTTTTAAAGTGAAATTTGAAAGCGCAAAAGCTGTGATTATTTCGACGCGCTATCAAATATGATATAGTTTTTGAAAGTTCAGACAGTTTGTAAGCACAATATTCTGAACAATGTGAAAAATGTTAACTAGGGATGCATGATATATCAACGACCATATCGATATCGGCCGATAAATGCTATTTTTAATGTTATCGGTCAGATATCAAAATTAGGCAGATATCGTAAAGCTGATAGATTATGTAATTCTGCAGAACTGCCTGCTTGGTTCACACTTCTTCAGACTTGTCCAGTGCACAATATCGAAGCTTTGCTCACATGGTTTATTCCTTCAAAGTCCGTTCTTTCTTTGCGTAGTATTGCTGTGCATTTAGCAACCATATTCCTTATCGTTGCAGATATGTTTGATAGAGTGTCATTGTGTATTTTGGTTGAAATCTTCTCAGGAAAAATATTAAATATGTAAACATAATAGCAGTGATGCACACGTGCTAAACAACTCGTTGGGTTGCTTGTAATCTAATATGATTATTTGTTACTATCAATGTGTTGCTTGCCATGTGTTGTTGATGTAAGATTGTACTCTGTTTGATCGGTATATTTATAATGAATATATCGAGCAGCATGGGCCGGTATAAGATTCTGAAGGTGTGATAACCTTGGATCAAAAACATCACGGTTTCACGGTATGACGGTGTTGTGTTTACTGCTTTAAAATGTATTCTTTTTAAATGTTTGCCTAAAGAACACAACCTTTTTCCCATTTGAACACAATATATTTTATTTTGAGAAACATTTAAACTATTTTGGAGCAGTAAACATGTCAGGCTAAATCATTCAAGTGACTTCTGCTGTCTTCATTAGTTTCAATAACACACATTTCTTTACAATTTTCAATTTCTCTTTAAAACAAACAAACAAAAAAATGAATTAAAAAAAATCTTACACGTACCTTAAGAATGGTTTGCCAAAAAAATTGCCGGTTTTAAAACCTTGACTTTTCCAAACCGCGGTATACCTTGAAAACGGTTAACGTCCCATGCCTATCGAGCACACGGGATGGCTATCACCACACACACGCACAAATAGTGAGCCGACAAAGCCTTCACAGTAACCCAAACAGCAGCAGCAGCAGCAGAGAGTGTGCCAGTCACTGAATCCAGTATAGGGGTTGTCCGCCGCATTCAGTCTGTATCTGTACAAGTCATCTGTGCTGAACGCTCGGGTGTTGTGGACAAATTTGACTCCCCTTCATATGGTGCAGTATGGAAAAAATGACCAAAATATTTTACATAAACAATAGCATAGTGTAGCGCACTTTGTGATTATGCTTTCTTTGGTGCTGTTAAAACCACCACATCAAACCTGTAGCTCTTTTATGAAATGGTAGTAAATCATATTTTAAATTGCAAACCACAATTTTGATCGGATAAATCGCAATTTTTCTCCAAATCGAGCAGTTATTTTCTCAAGCATTGATTGAAAGTTAACCAGCGTGACTTGAGTTGGACAATGACATGTCCGTGTCAGTTAATGTCACACATAAATCTAATGAGCTGAACATACAGGACTGCATGTCTACAAATCCAGATAAAGAGCCAGTGCTTATGCTGGTAAATGTGGGCTTGCATGCGCCTGGGCTCCGTTGAGCGGTTTATTTGATTGGGGTTGGCCCACTGGACGAGTGCGGCGCACAAGCGGGGAAAGAGGTCCGTGATTTATAGTGACCTTTAAGTGGGCCGTCGTTTCTCAAAGCTGGATCTGGCATCCGCAGCGTTTCATTAGGCTTGCAGGAATCCATCATCTGTAATGTTTTTCTCAATTCAGTGCTGCATGCAATTTAAAGAGGTACACACGCACGTAAATATAAAGTTATTTTCCGCAACCATCCGATTTTCATGCATCAACACACAGTCATTTATCGTCAGAGAGATTTTTTTTATACTTTCTAATGTTTTCTAGTGATGAAAGTCATATTTTGAGTCCTTACTGACTTTGAACTAGCATCGCAAATATTTTACATCATTCTCATTCCATTTACACATCACTGCTTGCACTCAAAATGTTGTTTGCTGTTTGTTTTAAACTACTTATTTACAATTATTGAGTTTTATTTTGGGACAACTTAATTGTTTTATGTTAAATCCACTTAAATTTGTAAAAAGAAATCTAATAAGTTAACTTAATTTCTTCATGTTGCCCCAACAAAAATCTATTGTGTGCAACCTCGAGTTTTATACAGTGTGTGTAGACACAACATACACTGTCAAAAAATGCTGGGTTCCACACAATTCATTCATGTTGTCCCAACACAAATCGATTAAGATAACAACACTTTTGTCAGATTGATGTGGACTGGAGATAAACAAAGTAAGTTGTTCCAATAAAATATCAAGAATTGTGTTGTTTCAGCTCTTTAAAAATAAGTTGGTTAAACAAGCAGAATAAATAAATAAATAAATTTAAAAAATGAGTGTAGCTAGATTTTTCTGATCAGTCACTAAAAACCAAGCGGCAACCTCCTGGTCTCCCTTGGGAAGCCAATACGGAAGTAACTGAAACTGCAATTCATTAAAATTCCACTAGTCCTGGCTCCATATGGAGCAAGTTTACAGCCTGGTACAAAGAGCGATTTTGGTTCATATAGCTTATATTACCCTTCATGACAACTGTGAGACGGTGAATTTTTTTATAACTCATCCATTTCCTTTATATTAAGTTATATTAAGTTTGCATAATTAAGGGCGTGGCCACATAAGTGACAGCTAGGTCTTGCTGATCGCAGTCACTTCACTTCAGCTGATTCTGGCTGATTAGCCACTGATCTCGGCATATTTATTGTATTTTTGTTTTGTTGTATGTGGCTTTACACAGTCAGTTTTGGAATTATTTCCTACAATTATCAGATAATATGGCATGTTCTGTGCACTTAATTGTGCTCACAAACCATTCACGTGGTCTCCATTTCCCAGGTGAGTAAAATTATAAGTATATACCATATCTATTAATGTATTTGCTTCATTTAAGATAATTTATCATTTATAATGTTCTTTAGACCTGTAATGCACTCCAGAATCTGACAGATTGATTAGCTGTAGAGTTTAAAACAGTCGTCTGAAATGTTGTCATACAGTGTTTCATCAATAGCCTTGCATTTACTAACACAGACTCTATTTGAAGTATTTGGAAGTAATTCGCATTTACTGTACGTCATAAGAACAATGTTTAATGGTTTAGTGTATTACAACAGTGTTTTTAAAAGGCTAAACAAATTAATATAGTAAACAACCAAGCACATGTGGTCAGAACACAAACGAGTCACAGGTAAAGAAGTATTATGCTATTCTCCCAAACTAAGCAAAATGCTAACAGCATCTGTTGCTCCGCTCATGCTCCGCCTCTTTGCCCTTATTTGGATACCCCAAGCTCATTCATTACAAATTAAACTATGCAAAATAGAAGCCAAAGCATCACACTTTGACTTATGTCAAGCTGGAACAAGGAATTGTGTGACCTTCACTTCATTTTATGCTTTGAGCTAGTTGGAAAACCTTGCTTTGAGCGTTCCTAAAGCATGTGAAAACCGTTTAACTGTTGAAAGTCTGCCCTTTGCCGCAGGGCAAAAGCGACAGTTTTACTGCCCACTCTCCATTCTTCACCATTCACATGTTAGTTCAGACAAGCATCAGACAAGGATATAGCATCCCACTGTTGCTGATGTACCAAATAAGCACTCCTAGAATAATGCTTACCAGTCAAATAGTATTTAACTTGTATATTTAGCATTTTTAAAGGGAAAATATTTCAGATATTCCAGGCACAAAATGAAAAGAAAAAAATAAACTTATCATAGTACAACACACTATCTGCACTTTAGAAAGTGGGTGTGGAGAAAGTTGCACCTTTCAATTCTCCGTCTGATGAGAGCATCACATCAGACCGGTGTGGCAAACAACAAGTTGGTGGAGAGGTGCACATTTGGCCTTTTATCTTTCAAAAAACCCATTCCCATCCACAAACGAAATTGATTGCTTTCTGCGGGCTTATTTTTGCACTCTGAAGAACAAGAAAAATCTATGATATCACAGACATTTCCTCCTTGAATGCTTCAAAAATATGAAAAAATAAATAAATAAATACTGTATGTAATATCACACTTGAACCCTTTTCTTTGGAAATACATCAGAAAAAATCCCTTTATTATAAATGCAGATATAGATATAAATGGCCACAAAACCAGTCATACTTGTTTGAATAAAACTGGATAAATAAGCTTTCCATTGATGTATGGTTTGTTATCATTTGACACTATCTGGGTGAGATACAACTATTTAAGGGTAGAAAATATAAAAAAGTAAAATAAATGTAAATATTGAGAAAATTATCCAAAGTATGGACTTATCAATGCTTTCTACTAATCGAAAATTAAGTTTTGGTAGATTTACAGAAGGAAATTAACAAAAAGTCTTCATGGAAGTTACTTAATATTCCAATGTTTGTTGTCATAAAAGAACAAGTTGGCTTTTCCAACGGTATCTCATGGTAATTCATATATATATATATATATATATATATATATATTTTTTTTTTTTTAATATAGTGGCTAGATCATATGAATTTGTATAATCTCATTACTACAATTTTAAAATTCATAAATTGTCTTATGACTGAAATCATTTGAATTTGTACGAATAACCCAGTAAACTGACAACGTGTAAAATTTCCTTTTAATATTAGACTGGCTTTTCCCAGAAATATACTTTGTAAGATGGTGGTCCATGGTCACATATACAAACATATCAGGGTGTGTGTGGTGTTAAAAAAAGTCATAAAATATCTAATTTAAAAAAATAATAATAATTTTAGGCCTTCAAATTTTTTAATTCACTGAAATATTGTCTTGTAGGTCTTAAATCATTTTAAGCAGGTCTTACGATACATGAACTGTGAATGTAGACCAAATATTTCAGCAACTGTTACCGTTTTAGTTTGGGAAGGTCATTTTTGACAACGGTCAAACGATATAGACAAGGACAACGATATAGTCTCTGAAAACTTTTTACAGAAATCTAATTTTGCATGCTATTTTCATCAAATTTGAAATATAATCTCCTGAAGCACTGGGCTTCCAAGACTTTCTAGGACATATTATCCTGTGTTTGTATATAGAAAAAAAACGAAAAAATTTAACACAATCCATTTTTTTTTCTCATTACTTCATAATGTATAACTTTTTATATCCCATTTTACCACAGTAAAGCCCAAAGTGTCTTCTTTCCAATGATACCTAATTTGTGTTAGTAGCTTACTGGGGTCAAGAACTTTTTAACTATTTATTGTTAGGTAGGTGTAAATCCCCAAAAGTGAGTGCTGGCTAACAGGTTAAGATAACTGAGTTAATCTGTCTTGGGAAAACACAAAGGAACTGTGTTGAACCTAGCATTTTATACAGTGTATGTGGTGAGGACTTTGACCTGGACAATATTCTGTTGTTCATACATTTAGTTTACTATAGTTTTTAAAGAGTAATAGTCTTAAAGTCTTTAAAAGTATTACATTTGACTTAAATAAATAAATAAATAAATAAATAAATAAATAAATAAATAAATAAATAAATAAATAAGTATAGTTATTATCTAGCATTTATTTTATATCAGTTTCATAACCAACTCAATTGTATGAACTATGTATGAAATATGATTTTTAAATGCCGAATGCAACCTAAATATTGGGCTGTCTGTTCATTTTCAAGCTTTACTTTTCTTGAATATGAAGAGAAACTGAGATTAAAGTGTTAAGTTTTTGGACCAGTCCAGCTGGAGAGAGTATATTCGGGACTAGCTGGCTGAAAGTTAAAAGGAAGTGGTCCTTTTAACATTTATTACTTAGATGTGGCTCTATCACAGCTCACCAGACCAACAGTAATTGAATTTCTTTTGACTTTGAACTTTGTCTCTCAAAACCAGGAATAAAAATAGTGTAACACTTTAGTTTAAGTACCATTTCTCAATATTAATTAATGGCTTATTACCTGACTATTTTTATGATATTGACTGTTTTTAGAACTTATAAAATCCATATTCTGCATGAGCTTATTCTTCCTCCTTAATCCTGCCTAATACCTAAAACCAACTATTATCTTAGTAACTATTAATACATGGCAAATCAGGTGCTTATTGAGGCAAAGGTTATTGTTAATGGTTTATTAATACTGTAGGATGAACTGTACCTTAAAATAAAGTGTGACCAAAATTATAAAATTGTTACTTGGTCAGAGAATGAAAAGAATCAAAAAGTGTTGCAGTGCAAACAGAAATCTTTTAGTTTTAGTTATAGAAGAAACATCTGAAAGCTTTATTTCTGCAAATGCGTGTCTATTGTCTTTAGCTTCCAGAATTAAGAAATTGAGCTAAAAATGCATCATCACTTGTGATAAAGCAAATATCATCATTATCATCATCATCATCATCATCATCACATAAAAGCTTGCTAATATATGGAGATTCATATATATGTGTGTGTGTATATATAATACACATTATATACATTTAAATATATCTATGTAGCAAAATGGTTTTGTATAGTTTTGTTTCTACAGTATGCATGTGTACCAAATATACATAATACATATTTATATAGTACACACATATATTATGTCTTTTTATTTTGGATATGATTAATCATGATTACTCTTTAACCAGCACTGGTTTTTACATCACAATTTAAATCAATAACTGCCCACTTTAATATATGTTGAGTATTTGTATGGATCATGATGAAAGTGCAATGACAAAGTCCCTTTAAGGCAAGTAATTTCACTCGGCGGCCATCTTTGAAACGCCTCTCAGGTAGTATGCTCAGGCATTCTATCTGAATGGGGAAACAGCAAATTCTCCAAAACTGTTTGCCATGCTTACGATTACATTACATATTTGGAATATTAAATTAAAGGGCTAATGTGCATGCACACACACAAAAAACGAGATCTCGACACCAACCTCATTTATGGCTGTTCTACACATTATCATCCTCTGATTGTCAGATTGCGCTGGTCTTCTGAAATGATTCACAACTTGGTCTTGATCTCTTACAGAAGTGACAGCTACTCTTTGTTTACATGTTTGTAGGTGTTTGAGTATTTGCTGCTGTCATGTGATGTGCTTTTGACAGGACAGACTGTACCTCGCATTCATTTCATACAAATTACTAGAGGTGTAAACCTACACTGGTCTCACGGTTCAGTTCGGTTACAATTACCATGCCATCAATTCGGTTCAATTTGATATCTTGGTGCATCACGATGCTTTCCATGCACAATTTTAGATTTTACTTCACAGCACAACAATTCTTGCATTCAAATGTATATATATAGTTATATTTATATATTATTTGTAATTAAATTTTGTCCTTTAAAATAGTCAGATATATGAACTGTACCTTTAAAAACTCAAGTACATGAACAGAGCAACATGAGCATTTGTAGCAAATAAACAAATGTAAATATCCTGCTCGCTTTCTGAGCCTTGTCGAGCGAATTTTTACACCCCTCTGATTGGTCACGCGCTCCACAGAAAGGATTGTGAGGCAGAAAGCAGCAGCTATCATAGCTGATTTGTGATAGACGCGAAGGAGAAAACTCACTCTGCACACACGCGTTTGGTCTGTATCCAGAAATAATGTTGTAACAGCTGAGAGGAGAGGAAAAGTTACCTCATGCAAGCAGGTCCAACGGGCCACAGTGAGAGAGCGAGAGAGAGAGAAAGAGAAACTTTACTTTCAGTTTCTCCATATTGTGAAATAAGGGCTTCTGCTGTAACTTAACTTCAGTGTCAGTGAAAGACTGTCCAGCAAACACACACGCAGTGAATTATGCAGAGCAGTTGGAGTGTTTTAATTACTCGCAGTCTCCTCCCTCGCCATAGTAAGCTACCGCGACATATCGCATATGAGATAAATGACGTCAGTATGTAATAACCGGTTATGATTTATTACTGAACCAATACTGTCTGCGTTTGCATCGCGGTGCACTGAATAAACAGTTAATTTTGACACCCCTACAGATTACAAAACCAAAAAAAAAATTGTTTTCAAGTGTAGTTGGTTCATTTCAAAGTACATATTTCAAGCTTTATGTGGATATAATTATTATTATATAATATAATTATTATTATATAATTATGTCCGGGAAGCAAGAATTTGCGTGCGTTTGTTGAGAAACATCAGTCGATAGTGATCGAAGATTGGCTCCTGTACTAGTAGGTGGGGTTTCACTTGCCATATTGACGTTACTTTTTTTCCCCATTCAAAACCATACCAGTGACATGTCTTGTGTATTCTGTAGTCTTTGATAATGAGTCACGTCACATAAATGTTCTTTTTTTGTCTGTTTTTTAAAATTCTCAAATATGGAATCAGCCTTTTTTTTCTGGTCTAATGATTGTTTTGTATTTCTCTTTCTTATGAACCTTTATAAGCGTAGTCTAGTAAGTATTTGTCTTGTTTTTTGCATATAGCTGTTGGTTGGATTGAAAAGGAGTTCTCAAACTACGACTCAATAGGTTTGCTTTCTTACAATCAGTTTTTAGTAAATATATTGTAAGCTAAAATGTCGCCAATGTTACCGTTTGAAACAAAATGGTGATACAGTATACCCTATTATAGAAAGGCATTTCTTTCCCCATACCACACCATTCAGTTTTTCGTCGACAGTCCAATCCAAAGCCATCCATCACTACTCACCAAGACAACTGTGGGCCAGTCTGCAAGCAAAATAATGAGTTTACAAAAGATGAATATTTCATCATGCCTTTTGCCTCACCCTGCACCTTCATGTGCAGACACAGATTAGATGAGCTGATAGTAATACATTATAATTGATTCAAATGCCTTGAGGCTTTGCTAAAATTAATTCTACATGTCATTTGGGTTTTAGTGGTTATGTCTACTAGTTTATCTGAACAGATTGTGTAATGGATACCACTGACACTGGTAATGCGATTTTAGCTCGCATGTGGGGCAAGATAAAAACTACACAGTAGTTCATTAAAAGTTAGTTAAAAGTTTAGCAGACAATTCCAAATAAGATCATCTCGAATATGATGACAAAGTATCACATTATTCTTATGGCACTGATAAGATGAGGATTACAGAACATATCATTCTGACTTATAGCATAAGTTATTAACATAAATATAACTGCACATATCAGTGTTTCCCATATATAGACTTTACTTGGCTATTAATATACCTGGCGCCTGGCGACACTTTTTCTATTTTATTTTTTACTATTATTAGCATCCTTTTACACTTTTTTTATATCCACCCAAGATGACTAAATATCTGCGATCGATTAACCAGTGGAAAATTGTCCCTTATTTACCTGTCTTTTACCTCCCACCAGTGCCGATATACAGCCATATTGCACTGCTACTCGTGTGATATGGCTTATATATAACCAATAATATATTATATATGATATATATAACCAATTCCATGCAAATGTCAAACTTGCCATGAAAAAAAAAAGTTTTTGCCAAAATAGCGAAACTGTTTCTGCGTTTTTTGTGCAAGCAAGTACTTTGCAGTGCTTTAAAAATACTAAAAAATGTATCTGTCAAAGTTCTCAAACACTTATATTTGATTTACCAAAGTCACACAAGTGGAAATTTCTTATCTGTCACATCCATAACGCAGAGATGTCATATCCATAACTGAGCTTTTCCCTCATACATGCAAAAAAAATATCAAATAACATAAAATCAATCATTTTTGTTCTATAGAGAGCCGACTCTTATACTTTCGATTAGTATTATTTTTTTTGGATTGTACAGTTTAATTCACAGAATTATTATATAATAATAATTAATATATAATATTAAGAGATTTATATTATATATATATATATATATATAATTGATAATATATAATGTAGTATATAATAATTATTATATATTGTATACTGTAAACTCGCTGCCTTTTTTGGTCATATCCATAATGCATGTTTATTTTCCTCATTTAAAATATAAAAAAAATGTTTACAGATTGATATTTTTCTGCTCCCATAACTCTGTGTATGTATATATTTATGAGCATGAGTAGCGGTGCAACATGGCTGTGTATCGGCACCGGTGGGAGGTGTGGATTTTATATATATATATATATTACAATTTTATTTATTATTTCCTCCAAACTCATAATTTAGTTGTACTATTTTAAAAAAAAAAATTAATGGATACCAACAGTAATATTAGTGTAAAGCATCCTATAGAAAATGTTCATTTAATGGAGAGAAATGTGAGGGGCAGGACTTATGCAGAGCACTGTATATAATAGCTACACATGAGGTAAGTGGAGAAACATTTACACAAATCAGGATAACGAAGAGGCTTCCACTTGTGATAAATAAGTAGCATACCTATCTGCAAGTGCGTTTTATAAAATATACTTTGAAACTACAGGTGAACGAATGAGATCCTCAAGAATACTAGATGTCTAGATTCAATGTGATTTCCCTTTTGTAAATTTGTCATCAATTTAGTCAAGATGAAACTATTGTTATGTTTGCATTTACATCATACAGTAGGTACCACAAATGAACAAAGGTTCTGATACAACAATATAGTTAAACCACAGTATTTGTAGTAAATATATGGCAACACTGATGATATATCTGTTAATGCACATTTTATAACACAACTATGGTTTATTTTCATATGAGCATCAATATTTTGGTTCCCTATGTTTGGCTGTTGAGTTAAAACAGCAAATGTGGAGGCGGTGGGGTCCAGCAGCTGCATGATGAAGGATTAGCCTTTGTGAGCAACATTAATGATCATTTACTTCTGTTTATGCTCATTAAGAATACGCTGTCATAAGCTGCTCTCTACTCCTTACTAATTCCATTTAGTTTAATTGTTTCATACACTCTAAAAACTGCAGGGTTGAAAACAACCCAATTTGGGTTG
>CAIGQQ010015131.1:6551102-6577091 GCA_903798035.1 Danio albolineatus | reverse complement strand
ACCCAGCATTTGGGTTAAAAAACCAACCCAGCGTTTTTTAGAGTGTAGTCTGGCCTACAGTATGCCCATTGAATGATAAAGCCGGAGGTGCTTATTGTGCGTAATCTCCACGGGCCACTGCAGGAAACCTCCAGATCAGGCTGTATCTCAGTCAGGAGGGACCGATAGTGAGGGACGGCGGAGTAAAGCGCTAAATATGCCAATGAGAAATGGGTATTGAGAGATATGTGCAGGAATACACCTTATGTACCTGCTGGAGATGGAGACTTGTTGTTTGGAGGTGTTTGCCTTTCAGTGTACAATTTTACATTATTGTGTAAAATAATATTGTCCTACAAAATGAACTAGTTAGTGTTTTAATGCAAGTAAATGTTACTGCATGCTAGGTTTGGGCGGTAATATGGTAATATGGTATACCACGGCATGTAAAAATAGCAACGGTATCAGTTTCAATACCGTTATAATCAGAGTATGTTCACACATACGAGGAATTTGTTTTCGTGACAGCTTCTATAGTGCAACAGGTAACAGTTCAAAGAGGCAGTGTGCTGGGTGTGAGGGGTCCAGAGTGATTTTGGCAGCCCTTCTGCTCGCTCTGGATAAGTACAGTTCTCGGAGAGTAGAGAGGGTTCTCGAGACCTACCTGAACTCGGACTCCCCTCTTGCCCTGCAACGTGGGGGGGAGCCCATGGGATCCCATGAGCTCAGGGCTCTCTCTCAGGACAGCATGCCAAACACGCTTTATAATCAATCATCAGCAAGGGCAAACTCTTGAACTTTAGTTTAAAGGTCTCATGAAGTGTTTTGAAATGTCCATTTTTTTTAATTCAATGTTTGACGTAATCTCAACTAAAAAATTAAGAGAGGGTGGGACATAGAGTAGCTCCTCCCCTTAAAAAACAGCCAATAGCATTTCATTTTTATCACAGCTCTGCCAGTGAGAGTGGCTGAGCTTAAGCGCATTAAGCACAAATGAAAAGCGCCTTAAAGGGGAAATGGCTTGTTAGTCGCTAGAAAGCATTTGATTGGTCAAGATTTGAGTATAAGGTGAAATGAACTAAGTCGTTGATCCATTAAGGCGGAAGTGAAAAACTGCAAGCTTTGGATGTTTCTATCAGTTTTATTTTTTCTAAATGCAAATTTTGTGACTATTTTGGAACATGCCAGCTAATAGATATCCCTAAAACTAACAGACTGAAACATCTAAAATGTTTTACTGTAATTTCATGAGACCTTTAAGTAACAATTCTTATTACCTGGCTTTATTAAGATGTTATTAGCACTTATAAGTTATGATCTAATTTAAAAGCCTTAATCCTACCCAAATGGCGCAGTGGGTAGCACAATTTGCTGACCTGTGAGGTCAGCAAAGAGGTCGCTGGTTCAAGTCTCGGCTGGGTCAGTTGGCATTTCTGTGTGTGTGGAGTTTGAATGTTCTCCCCGTATTACCGTGGGTTTCCTCCGGGTGTTCTGGTTTCCCCCACAGTCCAAAGACATGCGCTATAGGTGAATTGGGTAAGGTAAATTGGCCCTAGTGTATGTGTGTGAATGAGTCTGTGTGGATGTTTCCCAGTGATGGATTGCAGCTGGAAGGGCATCCGCTGCGTAAAACACATGCTGGATAAGTTGGTGGTTCATTCCACTGTGGCGACCCCGGATTAATAAAGGGACTAAGGGACTTACAAGCACATTGTCAAATAATAACTACAAACTACAGCACAGTTGTAATTGTTCATTTACAGCACACTTACACATACATTTCACACTGTTACTGTCAATTTTGGTTCTACAGCAAGTGTAGTTTATTGAGCTAAAAGGTAATGGTTTGTAAATAGTGCGAGTACATTCAAATAAAGTGCCACCATATTTGTGTATAGATAGATATTTTTAAATATTCATATTTTCTCATAAATTATTTAGCAGTTACAACCGGCTGACATGATCCATAGGAGCGCACATGAGAATGCAGTGTGGGAAAATTGGTTTTTGCCAAGGACAATGGTCAAATATATAATATTATCTGACCAAAGAAAACTGCATTTGACCTGCCCAAAGTCAAGTGTTGCATACAAATGTGTACAAAAAAAGATTCTGATTGAAACACTCTCCGTCACGTCGACAATAGCATGCTGTTGTCATACTAACGATTCTCTGTGTCCCTCTGTTTACTGGCAGCTTTCGCTGGTATTTTCCTCATTAACCTTCAGCTGGCATTCAAATAAATGCCTTTGCAAGCCAACAACCTTGATTACGGATATCGCAGTTCATCTTTCAAAAGCAGGATTTGAGATGCTCCAACACCATGGGATCTGTGGTATTTATCCTCCTCCTTTTTTGTTTCTGACTTCATCGACGTCTTCTTTGTGTTAATGAAAACAATGTCCTTCGGAGAGTTGCTAATGAAGCTGGACAAATTAAACTTTTGGCAACTAATTGCAAGGAAACTCTGTAAAACCTGCTTTCACATTGCTGATGGTTCGCTCAAATCCACCACATCCCAAAGGTGCTCTATTGGATTGAGTTCTGGTGACTGTTGAGGCCATTTGAGTACAATGAACTCATTGTCATGTTCAAGAAACCAGTCTGAGATGATTCACGCTTTATAATATGGCGCGTTATTCTGCTGGAAGTAGCCATCAGAAGATGGGTACACTGTGGTCATAAAGGGATGGACATGGTCAGCAATGATACTCAGGTAGGGTGTGGCATTGACACGATGTTCAGTTGGAACTAATGGGCCCAAAGTGTGCCAAGAA
Source organism: Danio albolineatus (assembly GCA_903798035.1). Taxonomy (NCBI): domain Eukaryota; kingdom Metazoa; phylum Chordata; class Actinopteri; order Cypriniformes; family Danionidae; genus Danio; species Danio albolineatus. The sequence continues at coordinate 6,574,335 of CAIGQQ010015131.1, read as the reverse complement.
AATATCTTCCACACAATTACACCACCACCACCAGTCTGAACTGTTGATACAAGGCAGCATGGATCCATGCTTTCATGTTGTTGATGCCAAATTCTGACTCTACCATCCGGATGTCGCAGCAGAAATCGAGATTCCAATCTTTTCCAATCTTCTATTTTCCAATTTTGGTGAGCCTGTGCAAATTGTAGTCTCAGTTTCCTGTTCTTAGCTGATTGGAGTGGCAACTGGTGTGTTCTTCTGCTGCTGTAGCCCATCCGCCTCAAGGTTCGACGTGTCTTTCAAAAGCAGCATTTAAGATGCATCACCACCATGGTATCTATGGTATTTATCCTCCTCCTTTTTTGTTTTCTGACTTCATTGTTGACTTCTTTGTGTTAATAAAAATAATGTCCTTCGGAGAGTTGCTAACGAAGCTGGACAAATTAAACTTTTTGCAACTAATTGCAAGAAAACCTTCTGAAACATGCTTTCACATTGCTGAGGGTTCGCACAATTGCTGATCTTCGCAAAATTGTTCACTAATGCGATGACACTTTGTCCTGAATCAACATGTCAGCCTCTCATCTCTCTTTTTCCATTTTTTTTGTCAGCTGCACATCCATGATGTGAATCTTCGTTCCACCACATCCCAAAGGTGCTCTATTGGATTGAGATCTGGTGACTGTAGAGGCATTAATGGACAGTAAACTCATTGTCATGTTCAAGAAACTAGTCTAAAATCATTCACGCTTTATGACATTATTCTGATGGAAATGGCCATCAGAATATGGGTACACTGTGGTCATATAGGGAATGGACATGGTCAGCAACATTATTTAGGTAAGCTGTGGCGTTGACACGATGCTCAATTGGTACTAATAGGCCCAAAGTGTGCCAAGAAAGTATCCCCCACACTGTTGCACCACCACCAACCTTAACCATTGATACAATGCAGGATTGGATCAATGCTTTCATGGTGTTGATGCCACATTCTGACCCCACCATCTGAATGCCGCAGCAATAATCAAGCTTCATCAGACCAGTCAATGTTTTTCTAATCTTATAATACCCAATTTTGGTGAGCCTGTGAGAATTGTAGCCTCAATTTCCTGTTCTTAGCTGACAGGAATGTCACTCAGTATGGTCTTCTGCTGCTGTAGCCCATCCGCCTCAAGGTTTGACGTATCTTTCAAAAGCAGCATTTGAGATGCTTTAACACTATGGGATCTATAGTATTTATCATCCACCTTTTTTGTTTCTGAATTCAATGTCTTCTTTGTGTTAATGAAAATAATGTCCTTCACAGAGTTGCTAATAAAGCCAGACGAATTAAACTTTTTGCATCTAATTGCAAGAAAACTTTCTGAAACATGCTTTCACATTGCTGACGGTTCGCACAATTGCAGAATTTCTGCAAAAGTGTATTGTGACGCTTACTAATGCGATGACACTTTCTCCTGAATCAACATGTCAGCCTGTCATCTCGCTTTTTCCATTTTTTGGTCTCTGCATATGCATTTCAGCAAAACGTATTGTGGGGTTGAAAGCACAGTCACTGCGCCATCCTTCTTTCCTAAATTGCTGCCTCTCTCTCTCAGTCTCAAACCCACACACACACACACACACGTGCGCTCTCCTTTCAGCCTGCAGATTCATGCCATTATTCATACACACCATTTTGTCTCTGTGAGTGAGGGAAGTTCTGGGAAAGACTCTCTATGATGTATAACTCTTTTTAATGGAACTCTTTATTTGTGTCTCCCCCAGAGCTAAGCATTGTGGAAAGTAATATCGAGGGAAACCATTTCCAAGCTTTTAACGGGTTTTCAGCAAGCTGTAAGAGTTGAGGCATAAAGAAATCCAAAAACGATGCCATTTACTTTCTCAATTCACGTTCTTGGCTTGAAAATTATTTGAACGAGAGAAAAAAGTTTGTCATTAAAAGCTTTGATCAAATTATAATGACTTCATTTTTCAGCCCTTCTCCAATCACCTGACTCCATCCTGGCATGGTTTGAATGTCATTATGCAGTCAGTTCCCATCGCACAGGCCAAGTAATTCTCTATTTTTTATTATTGAAAATGTTGTTGAACTTTAAGATAATTTCTGAAGTATAATGGAATGCAAAGTATGTTTTATGCTGATTTGAAGTGTCACAATGTATTTAATTAGAGATTGTGACTAGCGTGTCCTAAAGGAAATAGCAGTGCTTGCAAGTCATGCCAAAGAACAGGGTTTAAATAGTTCAGCTTTTAGCCTTGGTCTCTTTGCAAATGAAACGCTACATTAGAGCTGCTTGTCTTGAGAGAATAAACACCATCATGTGCAGTTAATTAGGTTTTGAAGAAGTTCGGCATGGATGTTTATTATTATTAATATTCGTAAGAAATTAAAATTAAAACTTTTTTGAATTTTACTTCAAAACCATGGTATAACATACATTCATCTGCCACTTTATTTGGTACACCTTACTTGTACCAGATTGGACCCCCTTTTGTCTTCAGAACTTCCTTAATCCTTTGTGGCATATTCAACAAAGTAATGGAAATTTCTCAGAGATTTTGGCCCATATTGACGTGATGGCATCACAAAGTTGCTGCAGATTTGTCGGCTGCACATTTATGATGCGAATCCCCTATTCCACCACATCACAAAGGTGCTCTATTGGATTGAGATCTGACGACTGTGAAGGTCATTTGAGTACAGTGAACTCATTGTCATGTTCAAGAAACCAGTCTGAGAAGATTTGCGCTTTATGACATGGCACTTTATCTTGCTGGAAGTAGCCATCAGAAGATGGGTACACTGTGGTCATAAAGGCATGGACATGGTCAACAACAATACTCAGGTATGCTGTGGCGTTGACATGATGCTCAATTGGTACCAATAAGCCCAAAGTGTGCCAAGAAAATATCCCCCATCCCATTACACCACCACCAGCAGCCTGAATCATTGACCCAAGGCAGGATGGATCCATGCTTTCATGTTATTGACGGCAAATTCTGACCCTACCATCCGAATGTAGCAGCAGATATCGAGTCTTTATCAGACAAGGCAACGTTTTTCCAATCTTCTATTGTCCAATTTTGGGGAACCTGTGCAAATTGTAGCCTCAGTTTCTTGTTCTCAGCTGACAGGAGTGGCACCCGGTGTGGTCTTCTGCTGCTGTAGCCCATCCGCCTCAAGGTTCGACGTGTTGTGCATTCAGAGATGCTCTTCTGCATACGTCGGTTGTAACGAGGGGTTATTTGAGTTACTGTTGCCTTTTTATCAGCTCAAACCAGTCTGGCTATTCTACTCTGACCTCTGGCATCAACAAGGCATTTACACCAACAGAACTGCCACTCACTGGATGTTTTCTCAATTTCTGACCATTCTTTGTAAATCCTAGAGATGGTTGTGCATGAAAATCCCAGTAGATCATCAGTTTCTGAAATACTCAGATAAGCCCGCCTGGCACCTGGTTTGAACTGCAGCAGATCATCTTGACCATGTCTACATGCCTAAATGCATTAAGCTGCTGCCATGTGATTGGCTGATTAGAAATTTGCTTAAACAGGCAGTTGGACAGATGTACCTAATAAATTGGCCGTTGAGTGTATATTACTAATGCTATAATTCTGCTTATTATATATATAAATTTATTAAATAAATAAATAAATAAATAAACTTATTTTTAGTTTTGAAATTAATATTTGAATATATATATCCACTGAATTGACTTGTTTACATAGTTCATTTTTATGAATTGTTAAATTAGGTATTGAATTTATATTTTTGTACATAAATAAAAGCAGCATTTAGTTTTTTAATCTTAGTTTTTAAATTAGTTATTAAAGATTTATTATTTTTCTTTATCTTCAACAAGTGTTTGTCATTGACCCTAATCATTAGTATGCAAATGAAAGCAACAGAGATGACTAATCTCTATTGTAAATCTCAGTAGAAAATCTTTTTTTTCAGACTATATGAACGAACATAGGGGTTTTATTGCTTCTTCTTTTAAACCACCAACTGCTCGATAAAATCAATAGAATAAAGATTGAATGGATATTAATCAGTTTAAGCTTAGTTAATTCAGAAAAAATAAACAATTCAGTTTAATGCTGGATTAAAATGACTGAATTTCAACAAAAAACATTCAATTTTACCAAATCATACAACATGACGGTTTTGTTTGCGTATAATGTTTGTCTGTCTAAGGCCTCACCCTTTCAGGGTAAAACTTTAATGAGATCTTGCATGGCGGTCGGACAGAAAATTAAATAACACCTGTTAGACCCTGAACAGAATATTCCCTGGCCATTATGGGAGCGCTTTATCATGGGAGCACTCACTACATCTAAATTAACTTATAAATGCATGGCAGCGCCTTGCGTTTCAGCCACGCTGCCATTTAGTGTCTGTTGTTGCTTAAGGAATTCACTCAAGAGGCTTAAAAGATAATGGGAATGAAAATTAGGCCCTTGTTGAGGGTTGCATACACAAGATTGATGTCCTGGTTTTGAAGTCCAGTCCCATAAAGGTTCTCTGGGGCATCTTTCATCCATGTTGCAAAGCATGGTCGGAGACTGAACGTATAACTTGGCCATGAAACAAAATGACCGTTTAGCAAAAATGGTCTATGAGGACCGGGCACGAAATGCTGGACCACTATGAAATGCAGACTGGAATGGATAAAAAGTCTGAGTTTCTTTTCTAGATGCAAATAAGCATTGCAAATAATGTTTTTAAATGTTTAAAAAGTGTATTTAATAACTAAATCTTTGACTTTTTCTTCAGTTCTTAGTCTCGTTTTATTCGCAACACTGTGAGTTATGACATCGTCTTGCTTTTTACTACAAAGACGCCATTTTGCATGCGTAAGTAACATAGTAAACATTGTAAACAATAGGTCTCAGGAAGAAACGGTGACATAAATAAATGAATAACCATTGATAATTCAACACTATAGTGTCGTTGGACTAAATGTGTTCGATGGGATGTTGTTCTCAGGACTCTTACCTTTCAAAACAAACCCTGATGTACAGGAATGAATGTGTGTGTGTCTTGTTATTACGATGAAATATACGTCATATCTAATAAGCGTATTCTGTACAACTTACACAAATTTAGCAAATACATTTTTTATAAGCTTCCCATTGATAAAACAACTATCTACTATTGCTGCTTGAGGGTTGTAGCTTCAGACTGATGTATAGTTTGTCAAGATTACTTGTGTTCTTTTTGATGTAATCTATTCGTCAACACTGACATGTGCAAAAGCAGCGCCCAAGTGTGTCCACTAAAACTCATCATTTACTAACACTCATTGCTGTGACAGAGAAAGCTTGACATGCTGCATTTCAAGAAAACACGTGCAAAACGCTAGCAAATCTTCATCAGTTTGACAGTACACATAATGCAAATCGTAATCATAACGCAAACACATTATTAAAAACACAATAAAAACACAAATAAATTAATAAAACACGCTACATTTTCTCACAACGCAAATGTTTTTCGAAAACGTGCTGCATGTTCTCAACACAAAAAGAACGGAACGCTAAGGAAATGTTTTAAGTGGACGCAAAAACGTGATGGTTGCTGATGATTGATTATAAAGCTTGTTTGGCACGCTGTCCCAGGAGAGAGCCCTGAGCTCATAAGATCCTCGAGCCCGGGGCTCCCTCCCCTTTGCAAGGCAAAAGGGGAGTTTGAGCTCAGGTAGATCTTGAGAACTCCTCTGCTGTAGTAGCTAATGAACAGATAGAGATTGCTTTTGAGAGATAACTAGTTACTAGTATCATGTCTATAGTGCTGATTTGGATTAGTCAATTAACTTAAGTTGCATGCTTTTGGACGGTGCTCCATAAGCTCGTGATCCTCTCGAAATTAGTTTATAAAAACACTTCACTTAATGAGGTCTTGTTCTTGAAGATCACAAATCAGCATTTTAATTTTTTTTTACTTCAGTTCAAAAATGTATTACATATCCATGTGTGTTTAAGCCATTTTGTACTTTTAAAGAGGTTAAACGATTGTGAAAAAAAGGTAATTAAAAATTTTGGCATTGCTGCATACAAAGCTCTCAAATGGCTTTGGAATGATGAAATATAGATGAGATTTATATCAGTATGAACTGTAATAACTAGGGCTGGAGTATGTTGGGTGTAAAAGATGACTTATATCAGTGTTTCTCAATCCTAGCCAGTGCTTGTGCTTTTTACCACTTTGCAAATTTTGTATGTCTTTCTTATCATTTAAGATGTTTGTTTTAATTAGAAGATAAGTGATCTGTGAAGTGGACTACACCGGATATTCTGCCATGCTTCCAGTTTGAAGGGAGGATATATGTCTCATTCAATTCATTTTAGCATACAATATGTGACTTTAAATAGTTTTTAATTACAAAAGAATATCATCTGCTAATAAAATCCAAAGATATACTGTGTTCAGGTAGTAGAGATTAATGAACTGTGTATAAGGACCCTGTCAATCGGAACACAGTTCATTCATGAAGCTCTCATCTTTTGAGCTGGTTATCTGAGAACGGTCATGCACAAGGACAGCAATTGAAAACCAATTACATGATGGTCACTTAATTATCAGTAAATTCCCTGGCAGTGACAGAGAGCTTTAGTTTTATTTTTGATTTGATTACATTGTTTATTGGTGCCATATAATGAACTGGTGCAGTATGTTAAAGGTTCTGTGATATCTGAATAGAAGATATGTGGATTAGGTATGTGGCACCACATTACAAACCCAAACTGAGTGTGCCTCGCACAGGTGAGTGGGCTTGACAAACCACCAGTAGAAAAAGCACTTTTTCTCTGACACTTTGACCAACACTTGCCCCTGTAACAATTCACCTGACTCACGATTCGGTACAATTCACAATACTAATCTCACAATTCACGATTTAGTCAAAAAAAATTAACACAGTTATTTGAAACAAATTTAAGGTGAACAGCCCTTTCATTTTCGGGTCACACTTTGATGGTCCGTTTGTTGAATTTAAGTTACATTGCAACTAATTCTCATTAGCTTATACTGTAAGTAGACTGTTAGGTTGGGGTTAGGGGTAGGGTTAGTGTAAGTTGACATGTACTTGCAAAGTTTGTTATAGTCAGTTAAATGTCTGTTGAATGTCAGTATCAACAGATATTAAGTAGACAGTCCTACTAATACTCAATTAGACCATATTATTACACATGAAATTCCAGCTTTTTAAAAAAGAAAATATATATATATAACAACATTAATGCACATTAGTAACTTGCCACTAACTTTTTTAATGTATGTCCCTGTAAGAAAACATTGTAAGTAACTGGAAATCCGGGGACCGCAATATTAAAACCCTTGGGAACCACTGTGGTCGGAACCAAAGCTCACAGTGACCGTGTTCTCTGGACTACTCTAAAGTGGTGGACTTCTACATTCTGATTGCTTGCAGCCAAACAGCATCATAACTCATTACCATAAAGTTGACTTGATTTCAACTCTCTTTGACGGCCACACCAGCAAAGACACACCGCGCTGCTCCTCGCTGCTTATCGCTGCCGGCTCCCATTGATAATGAATTACTTCCGGCTACTTTGACGCTCTCGCTGCTTTCGTGTAGGCTTATGTGTAGGTCTACTGTTGGTTAAAATGCTAAATTCTGTATAGACTTGGAATGGTGGACTTGAACAGACTTTCAATATGTCCTGCTTGTTAATTCACAGTAAAGTGATGACATCAGAATACAACTATTCATTATTATGAAGTTGAAGTATAATTTTTGAGACATATGCTGGTCATTTGTCAATGACAACATTATTAGACCTTTTTTTACTGATAAAATGAGACATTTGTCATTATCAGATTCCTTTTTGCATTATAATCAACATTATATAGGCTAGAGTAGTTATACTGACACAGTAAACATTTATTTTCATGCACAACACTATGTGTTAGTTAAAGAAAAAACATGTCAAATGCTTGTCGTAATCATAACTTAAAAATGCGTTATAATCATCGCCCCGCACTTTCACTTCCGAGTGTGGCTCATGTACGTCACTGAGAAAAAACACAGACATGCAAATCATACCTCCCGCATGCCCATCAAACGATCGCTCTGTGCAACAAACTTAACGTTATTTACTACTTTAATAGATGTTATTCACAACCTATGCAGGTTCTGATCACTGAACTAGGTGTCATTGGCGTGCACACATGTAACTCGCGGTCAGCTCACGACTGATTTCGCAACCGCGAATACATTATTACATTAAGTCAGAAATATTTTTGGGTGAATTATACCTCATAAATAAAGTATGTGACACTTTTAACGCCATTTGGAGGTGTCCATGTTGCTTTGAAGACTTGTGCGACCGTCTTTATGCTTCTCTCCTGACCTGAAAAAATGATTGGCTGAATCGTAGAAAAGCTGAATTAAGATCATGTGAAGGGTCGAGGTCGTGATTTTTTTTGGATTAATCGTGCAGGCCTAGACCTGACAAAGAACAAATATTCCTTTAAAAGTTTTCAAAAGAAAAGTAAAAAAACAAATGATGGTATGGTGCGAGGACGATTAAATAATGATAGAATTGTCACCGCTGGGCGAAATGTTTTTAATGCTTCTTCCTGAAAGCGACTATGGTCAGTGGAGAGCTGGGACTAAATGATCACAGAGGGTGCATTATGGATCAGTGGCAAGGGGTGAGACGGGTCCTCTCTGCCGAAGCATTCAGTTGTTTCATATTCATCTGTCTGATTGAAGCCTGAATGTGTGCTACATTTCAATTGGCACAAGCCCCCTCCAGAGTGCCGCAGATATCTAATGCCTTGCCAATCATATGCACATAATAAGGAGAGGAGGGTGAAGGTGAGAGTCATGACTTCCAAATGTCTTCTGTTCTGTTTGTCAGACTCGTCAGGCATGCAATATCTCAACCGCAGACCGAGCGAGCTCAGGTATTGACCTTAAAACACTTTCAAAGGCTTTTATTTGAAAGAAATCTCTGTAAAAAGCCATAGAGGGATGACAGTGACTGTTTATGCATGCTTTGACTGATTGATGTCGAATGCATCTTCGTTTGAAGTCTGCTTTGGCGGGGGATCTGAGCACAGGAAGCGTGTACAGGAGAAGGAAGGCCATATTGGGCCATAGCATGGCGTCTGCAAGCGACCGCGCACACCTTAAGTGCCGGGTGCACATGGAGCCACTGATGCTTGCTTAATGCCAGTCTGTGGCGTCTCGCTCTGCCTTTCCAAATCCAACCGTTTGGGCAGATGCTCCCTGGCAGTCGACGAGCCTCTGGCACACACCTATTAATTAGGTTCCCACAAACAGGAAGCAGGTTTTGGGAGAGGAGATGGCTGCGGTCTCTGTTCCAGCTTGTCTTGTCTGAGACGCTCTGAAGTGACAGTCTCTCAGAAGAACTTTTGGCACTCAAAGTTTCATGGGAAATGGCAGGGAGTGCAGAAAGCTGGCACTTGACGAGTGGGAGTGGATTTAGAAAGGCACCAAATGTTCCTTTGTTGTGGCTTTGTTGCTTGTATTGGAGATTCTTTTTCTTTCTTTTTTCGGCTGTACAGTGACTGAGATGCAGTGGGACTCATTGTTGACAGGTTTCATTTGGATCATGTGTTACCTAAATGCAAGGCCTAAAAGTGCATCATTTTGCCAATCCTTCTAGTGACTTGAAATGTGTGCAGGTGTTCTTTTTTTATGCCGTTTATTCATTGTCATTAAAACAGACATAACATGCTGAGAAACATTTCTAATTGCTAAATACTATACCAAGGTTGTTATAGTTTGACATTTATGAATAAGTTTTTATTTCGTGAATATTTTATTTATTTTATTTTGTTATTTTTATTTTACTATTTTTTACTGTAAATTTTTGTTGAGTTTAATTTCATAAATGTATTATGCTAGTTTAAAGTTAGTTTAGTTTTAGCTTTAGTAATAATAATAATAATAATAATTAATAATAATTCCTTACATTTATATAGCGTTTTATGGATACTCTAACACTTTTGCCCATTTTTGGTGGGCATCTCTTCATCCACCACCATTATTCAGCATCCACCAGGATGACGAGATGGCAGCCATATTGCGCCAGACCACACTCCACACACCAACTGATTGGTGGAGAGGAGACAGAGTGATGAAGCCAATTATGATATGGGGATGGGGGGCCAGTGAGCAATTTGGCCAGGATGTCGGGGTTAAACCCTTACCCTTTCGAAGCACATACTGGGATTTTTAACGACCACAGAGAGTCAGGTCCTCGGTTTAACGTCTCATCCAAAAGACAGCGCTCACTGAACAGTATAGAGTCCTCAGCAATATACTGGGGCGTTAGGACCCACACAGACCACATGTTGAGTGCACCCTGCTGGTCTCACTAACACCAATCCAGGGAGCAACCTAGCATTCCCATGTGGTCTCCCATCCAGGTACTGACCGGGCACAGTCCTGCTTAGTTCCAGTGAGTGAGAATTGCAGAGAGCTAGCTAATAAATTAATTCTAGTTTAACAAAGTTAACAGAACATGTCCAGTGGCAACCAAAGCACAGTTTAGTGATTTTACATTAACTCTTGTGTTTTAAACATCTTAGTAATAAATGTAAAAGCTAAAGCTGTAGCTGGTCAGTACCAGGAAAACTTGTTACCACATACTTAAATGGTTAAGACATATCCAACCCTAGAGTCTTCTGAAAGCTCAACGCACCATTTAATCATTTGTTTTACTTGTGTATTATTCAAGTCTTGCAATATATAGAGAGAAAACAAAAGTTATTGAGCAATTCAGTCAAATGTAGAGCTTTGAAATAGAATAAAATGTATAAAAATATAACATTATGAAACGTAAATTTGTGAAATCTACTGTACTCACTCTGGAACAAACCATAAATATGAATGAAAACAAAGATTGCCTGTAGAGACACACATTAGAGCCAGTGGCAAATTCCAGAAGAACAGGCTGAGGTAAGGCTGTTCCTGCTGAGGTTCATGAGTGAAGAGGTTCTTGTGATAGTTCCCATGGTTATACTTGTACTTTTTAGCCAGGACTAGAACTAACTGATTTATAAATAACCAATGATTTACTAACCACACAGGGGATTAACAGTAACATCATCAGTAATGCAAGCAAATTAAAGGCATAGTTCACCCAAAACTGAAAACTATTTACTCAGTTCCAAGTTTTTCTGAACTTTTATGAGTTTCTTTATTTTGTTAAATGCTAAAAATATATTTTGAGGAAAGCTGAAAACTTGTAACCACATACTTAAATGGTTGCAGGTTTCCAGGTTTCTTCCAAATCTTTTCGTATGTGTTCAACAGAAGAAAGAAAGTCAGACAGGTTTGCAACAAGGAAAAGGTGAGTAAATGATGACAGAAAATTCAGGTTTGGGTCAACTACCAGATTTATCACATTGCAAATCAAGCAACTTGTTTATCCTCAGAAATCCACACAGAAACCAGTGAGTTAGATTGGAGCTGGACACGTGAGCAAGATCTTTCTAGATCTTCAAGTCTATGGGCTTTCCATGTATCAGAACATCAAGGTCACCGTTGCATATGTAACTTCTGCCTCCATAAAAAAAAGTGTCTAATCCCAGTATTTTTTAGATCACTACAGGGCATTGAATTTAGCACTTGAGGTGCGATAAAGCCTTTCTGATTGATAGATATGTTCACTGTTAAAAGACCTTGACTCCAGCCTGCGGGTAAAGACATATCCAACCCTAGAGTCTTCTGAAAGGTCAACGCGCCATTTAATCAAACATCAGACTGCTGAGGCCGAGCTGTCAGAGCTACGTGACCTTCTGCTCTCCCCACTTTTAAAGATCAGTTCTAACCTGCTCAAATGCTGCCACATCACCTGCTCCGTCCTGCTGTTCCCCGAGCAAGATCACTCACCTCGCTGCCTCTTTGCCCGCTGTCTACATTTCCTTCAAGTGTTTTAGCGATCTTTGTCTAGCACTTGCCTTTGTTGCTGGGGTTTCCTGACAGATGCTATTACCGTTGATCTCACAGACATTTTTTTTAGCAAACTTTGGTTCGGCTTTCAATTATTTCGTGCTCAGTAGCAGGAAATCCAGTCATCTTTTACTCCCAAACCAAAATGACACATTGCCATTAGGGCTAATAGAGTTTGATGCGGCTCATTAGCTCTTCATAGGCTATTGCATATAGTGGCACTATTTTTCGATGGCAAATTGGATGCGAGGATGATCTCTTGCTAATGGTTATTTCTAATGCAGACCTAATGTGGATGCCCAGGCCCCTCCCATGAATCCAAATGAAACAGGGTTGTTAGGGGAGGAGGACTCTGTATATAGTGGAGCGGCTAAGTACCAAATGCTGGGGCTACTTGGATTTTGATTGCAATTTAAAAGCTTTTCGTTTTTTGCACAGCCGTTGATGATGGTGTCTGCTGTGATTATTAGCAGTGAGCGTTTACAAAGCTTCATAACCTTGATTGGTTTGGCAGGTTGCTGTAAAGCAGTTTTCTCAATTTTTTTTTTTTTTACTTCAAGGCCCCGCATTGTCTAGGACCACATTCAGAAGATAAGATATTTAATTTGCTTCTCTTGAATAGAACCTCAGAGTGGCAATATGCTGAAAATATGTTCATATATAATAATAGTTGCAAGTAATTTAAGATAATACAATTCCTGGCATCAATCCATAAGAACTGAATGTATCAGTGAGCCAGCACTCGATTTTGGGGATTTACACCTATCCTATTTACACCTATTTACACCTAAGTTTAAATAGTAACAGTTCCTGACTTCAGTACGTTACAAACACAAACTCTATCATTGGAAAGAAGACACTTTGAGCTTTACTTTGGCAAAAGGGGAAGTTACATGCTCAAAAATATAAAAGGTTATAGATTATAAAGTTATGAGAAAAAAATATTGTGATCAATATTTGTTTTTTCCATATACAAACACAGGAAAACATTAATGTAATGTCCTAGAAAAAATATGATTTGAAAGCCAAGTGTCTCACAAGTTTATATTTCAAATTTGATGAAGATAGCATGCAAAATGAGATTCCTGTAATAAGTTTTCCGATACTATATTGGTGCCCTTTTTTCCCTCACCATCAGAGGCATTTTCTCAAAACTGACATTCCCAAACTAAAACATTACAGTTGCTGAATAATTTGGTCAACATTCACAGTTCATGTATCTTTGGAAAGAAGACACTCTGGGCTTTATTATACATTGTCTAGAGTTTAAAATGCTTAAAATAAAAAAAGTTATAGATGCTTAAGTAATGTAAAAAAAATTGCACCACACTAAACATTTTATTATTTCATAAACAAATATGTGAAATTAGTCCTGGACCAACACAGAATAGTAATAAGTCAAAAGCTACAAATCTCCTGAGTATATGTTTTGAATTTGATGCCAATATCATGCAAAATTACATTTCTGGAATTCTTTTTCTGAGACAATGTCTTGTGATTTTCTCCCGCTTGTTTGTGGGGAAGCAGTCTGGTGAATGTTTCTAATAGCTATTTTAGTCTTTTTCAAATACCAATAATTTTTAAATTGTAAAATAATAGGCAGAAACATATAGCATGAATGTTTTATTTGAGCACAAGAAGTATATTGTGTGAAATAATTCCAGTGTATATGCAACAAAAAAGTCTTACAAGAGTTGTTGAACGTGTGTATGAGTTGTTTTTACTATGAAATTCACTCCATATCTAATAAGCGTTTCCTGTAAAACTTAAACAAATTTAGCAAATACATCCTTTATAAGCTTCCCATTGAAAAGCAACTAGAGTTGTAGCTTTAGACTGATGTATAGTTTGTGAATATTGCTTGTGTTCTTTTTGGTGTAATCTATTCATAAACACTGACATGTGGGAAAAATAGTGCCTCAGTACGTCCTCGTCGGGGTACTGGCTAAAGGGTTTTAATGTAGGCTTTATGAATGTTTGGTGACAGAATCAGGTGTTTTTAAGTTACTGTCTAAAAGCAAGTGGCTAACATGCAGAACACTCAACTACTTTGTTTAGATTTTACTAACTATAACTTCAGTTTGTGGTCTTATTTTATTTGTAACATTGTAAGCTATGACATAGCATCTTGCTTTGTACTACATAGACGCCGTATTCGCTCGTAAATAACATAGTAAACAATGTAAACAACAGGTCTCCGGAAAAAAAAAAACAGTGACAGAAATGAAAAACCATGCATAATTGAACACTATTGTGTCGGTGTTCAATGGCATGTTGTTCTGAGGAATCTTGCCTTACCTACCAAAATAAACTGTGTTGTACAGCAATGTGTGCGTGTCTTGTTATTACGATTATATGCACTCCATATCAAATAAGTGTTTTCTGTACAACTTACACAAATATATAAAATATGTTCTTTTTTTAAGCTTCCCAATGTAAATTAAGCTTTAGACTGATGTATAGTTTGTCAAGATTACTCATGACATTTGCAAAAACAGCGCCCCATTGCGTGCACATCCTGTTGCTGGCTAAGAGGTGTCCATCATCTTAGTTGTTCTTGATCGGTTATCTATAGTGAGGGGGTATAAAGAAAATATTGATTTCTATTTTAACTTCAATAGTCTTTATGACTGTTTGGTTACATAATGAGGTATTTTAAATACACCTCATCCTATTATAGCTGTGATTTACTGTAATATTTAGTTTCTATCATCACCTCAGCTGTTCTTAACATTATATATCTTTTAGCTTCAGCATTTATGCATGTATTGTGAAAAGATATAAAAAAAATGTACTTCTAATTTTAACTGTAATATTTGTGATTTGACATGTCATACTTTTGCTTTTGTGTGTCATAATTTTGACTTTGGAGCACAATGATGACTTACCCAATCAAGTCAAAATTGCAAACCTCAAAAGGTAAAATGAAATAAATGATTAAAGTCATTTATTTCATTTTAACTTTTGAGGTTTGCAATTTTGACTTGCTTTCAAATCCGCTTCTATATAATAGCAATCAGAGCTTGCCAAATTTCAAAATCTCTGGTAGCCCTCTGGGTACGCACTCTCCCATTTTTGGCAGCCCAAAACAAAATTCAAATAGCCCTACAAGTACATTTTCTAAATAAGAAAATTACTAAACAAGAAAATTATTATGAGATAGATAGATACAGAATCGCAGACAAGGTCACAGGCAAAGTGTTCAATACAGGCATCAACAAGGATACAGGATTAACAAGAAACAACGGGTCAAAAGGCACAGCAAGACAAAACAAGGAAATGGCTTCTTGGTATTACAGATTAACAAGACTCAGCAAAGTCTGAGTGTTTGTGTGCTGTATAGTCTGTGTAATCAGTCCTTGAGCAGCTCCTAGCTGTGTGTATTCAAAGGAGAACTGGAACAGGTGTATATGTGGTGCATTATAGGATTTGTAGTTCCTTTGATAGCTGTTTTGTAGTTCTCCAGTGATTTGTATGGACTAGATCATTGGTGACAGTGACTATAAATATATAGTATATATTATAATTTTGCATGCTATGATTGCTATTATGGAAGTACAATTGAAGTCAAAATTATGAAAAATTAAAAACCAAAATAAAACATGACTTTAAAAGTCATAATTGTGCTCAAAAAGTCACATTTTACTATTATTATTATTTTTAATAACCCAATTTATCTCTACAATAATAATAATTATTTTTTCTCCTGCCCCTAGACTGTTGAAATTCCTGTTTGTATCTGGTTTCTTGATAAAATTAACAGTTGTTGAGAGACAAAGTAGTACAGAATTTTAGTGGGGAAGATTTTCTTTTTATCATTTAAGCATCTTGTATCTTGTTGGAAGTATGCTGAGGCCCTCTAGTTGAAGACCCCTGGCATAAAGTAATGCGATTACAATAATGCAATTTCTGTGATATTTGTCGGCATCAAATCAAATCACATTTCTCAGCTCTGTTTCACTCCCTCCCTCCTAATGAGCTCATGTGCCCTATATGCATTTCTGCCTCATCTTGCTTTTTCAGCTCTCTGCTCTCTGAAGTTATGATTGAAAAAGTGTGTAAAACTGCAGAGATGGCAATAAAACGATTACATTTTCTGCAATCCGTCACGGTGTCCCTATTGAGTGTTCAGTAATCAGCAACAAATACAGAACACTGACTGCATTAGCGACAGTGACTAGAACTGTACATTCCTTATGAAACAAATCGTGTCCATGCTAATGAAAGAACGGCTAATGATTTCTCAACAAGGTAAGGGATAAAATGACTAGCTGACTAAAGTAATTAGTTGTGGATAATATGATCGCATGGCGTCAGTCTGCTCACATTTCATTTTGCACGGTAGCTTGTAATGGACAAATACATCTATAAGTGAAAATAATTTTAAACCCAGGCCCTGTTGTTCACAGGTTATCTAGTAAACAAACTTTATTTTATACGCTGAAGAATTCTGAGATTCAGTCCACATACAAGCCAGAATTTATGTGCCCTGAAATTGATCAAGCTGCACCCAAAGGAGGACAGCTACTATAAGCGATGAGTCATGACTGTCTTTGCATAATTCATGACACTGCAAACTGCTTTCAATCTGGAAATGGGAATATGTGTACTTTTGTTTCTCATTCACATCATCTCACCTTTGCGAATGTTCTTTGTACTCTCACACTCTCCTTCAATGCAGTGTTGGAAACATTTCACAAAAAGTGAACGTTGACCTTACCTATTTTTTTAGCATCCCCAAACAGCTAGTTAACTACTGTAGAAATGAGAGCGTGTGCTAGAACACATTTGTGAAAATCCCCCCGCCTCCAAGCAAGGTTTAAATGTTTGTCCTAATTTTTGTCCTAATTTACCTGTCTGTTTCGTTTCATTTCATTTTGTTTCACTTCGTTTTACTTTGTTTCATTTCATTTTGTTTCATTCCGTTCTGTTCTATTGAATCCATCCATTTATCCATCCATCCATCCATCCATCCATCCATCCATCCATCCATCCTTCCCGCCATCATTTCATACATGCATCCTACCATTTATCATTTCATCCATCCATCCCACCATTCCATTCATCCATCAATCCATCCATCCATTCCATTCTGTTTCCATGCATGCATCAATTCCATCTATCTATCCATCCATCCATCCATCCATCCATCCATCCATCCATCCATCCATCCATCCATCCATTCCATTATGTTTCCATTCATGCATCCATCCATCCATTCAACCATCCATTCCATATTGGTTCCATTCATGCATTTATCCCATCAATCCATGCATTCATCCCCCCATCCGTCCATCTATCCATCCATCCATCCATCCATCCATCCATCCATCCATCCATACATCCATACATCCATCCATCCGTTCATACATCCATCCATTCCATTTTGTTTCCATTCATGCATCCATTCCATCCATCCGTCAATCAATCCCTCTATCTATACCTCCATCATTTCATCCATTCATCTTTTTATTCGTTTATCCATCATTCCATCCAACATTCCATCCATCATTCCATCCCTCTATCAATCCATCCATCCATCATTCCATCTATCATTTCACCTATCCATTCATCCATCCCTCCATCAATCCATCCATCCATTCCATTCTGTTTCCATTCATGCATCTGTTCCATCCATCCATTCATCCATCATTTCATCCATCCATCATTCCATCTATCATTTTACCCATCCATTCATCCATCCCTCCATCAATCCATCCATCAATTTCATTCTGTTTCCATTTATGCATCCGTTCCATCCATCCATCCATCCATCCATCCATCCATCATTTGATCCATCCATCCTTCCCTCCATCATTTCATCCATGCATCCTACCATTTATCATTTCATCCATCCATCCCACCATTCCATTCATCCATCAATCCATCCATCCATTCCATTCTGTTTCCATGCATGCATCAATTCCATCCATCCATCCATCCATCCATCCATCCATCCATGCCTCAATCCATCCCTCCTTCTATCCATCCATCTATCCCTCCATCATTTCATCCATCTATCCATCAATCCATCCATCCATCCATCCATCCTTCTATCTATCTATCTATCCATCCATCCATCCATCCATCCATCCATCCATTCTCCTATTCCATATTCCTTATATTGTCCCTCCAGCATGTCCTGGGTCTTCCGCAGGGCCTTCTCTCGGTGGGACAAGCCCAGAACAACTCCAGAGTTTTCCTAACCATTGTATTGGGGGCACCCCCAGAAATCAATGGTGCTGCGCTTTATGGACAGTGTGTGGTCACGTCATATGCCGTTATTATAATTTGCTTTCAGGCTATGTGGTTACTTATTTACTTAAAATGATTAAATAATTGAATGATTAATTCTGTTTTATCTTTGATTCAAGAACAAAAAAGTAAAGCACAGTCATGCAAATAAAAAAATCTATATAGGTTGATCGCTTGTCAATGTCAACAAATAGTAGACTTTTAATAAGACAGCTGATTTTGTTAGAGGTTTTTTTTTTTTTTACGTTTTAATGTTCTTACTAAAAGTTTTAGTTAGCATAATGCTGAGTTGGCCCAATGGTCATTGACATTTTGCTAGTTTTCAAGAGGTCAAAATGAATACAAATGTGCACATATACGATTTTAGTTTTTAAAGGCATTGGGTATTTCAAATGCTGCTTGCTCTTTCCTCTGTTCCACTGACTGACGAGACATTTAATTAGGGCTGAAACTAGCATTCTCATGTAGTGCCCTATAGCCTTTATCACACACTCAGAATAAAGCACCTTTTCTCTTTTTTTTGAATGAAAAATACTCACTGAACGCTTTATTAGGAAAAACAGCTTGTTAAAGAACACTTCTAAGGAAGTAGTTATGTTGCTCTAACTTGAAATACAATGCACAACATGTTTCAGCTGTTTAAGTGAAACATCAGAATGAGGAAGTCATCCTGTTATCTTAGTTCACCCAGAAAATCTAGATTAAAAAAAGTAAAAATCTGTCAAGTATAGTCAATATCAATTCTGTTCAAATACGCTACCAAGAGACGCTTGCATTCAATACATATTTCTTTCAATACATATTAATAAAACAGTTCTGATAGCATAAACATCATACTGTATTTATACTTTAGCTTTTGTCAAATAAAAATGCTCACCACTTCACTATTTACTGTAATGATTGAAGGTCACGTGAGTATACAATGAATGAATTCAGAGAGTATTAACTGCTATTTGTGATGTACTTTTGTAAACTCCGCTGGTTCTGCTCTATATTAATGTAGAGTACATTAAAAAGGACCTGGCGGCATAGTGGCTCAGTGGTTAGAACTGAATTTGCTTGTTCTCCCATGAAACGCTACTCATTCATGTGTGATCATGTTTCTTTATTTAGAAATTTAGGGCAGATGTTTGATTAAGAAGGAATAAATATAAAAGAAATGAAAATAAACCTCCATAAACCAATTCTTACTGATTCAAAATAAAATATTGCTGAATACAATGCTAAATTTAAAGACTGGATTTCATAATTTCTCATGATGCTGTTATTTATGTTATCTACATCACTGTAATGGTTGTTATCTGCATCGTAATATTGCCTATATACTGTATGTATATATATATATATATATATATATGAACCGGTGTCTCTGGCATAGGAGGACAAGACTCTACACTAAAAAAGATACTAAAAAGGACAAGATAAGTGAGATTTGCTTAAACAGCCCCTAATAGCTGACCTCCATTACATTGTTATACACATAATAGCATTACATTTGCATAATGTCTGCCTTTCGTCTTCATTGCTATGAGTAAACAGCATGAAAACGGTGTTGTGTTTGCAGCGGAGGTTCTGACTATACTATCAACCAGTTCTTCCAGTGTTTTGTCTTCGGATCTAGGCTCAAGCTGATAGTAAGATCAACACAGATTCATTGGTACTGTACACACTGTTTGGATTAATCTCTTAGTGAAGGAATCCTCATGAGCAGATAAGGTAATGGGCATTTTGTTTTGGACACACACTGTTAGACAAATCAAAACACTGTAGAAAGTAGGCTCAAGGAAAGGAGGGGTTTAAAAATAATCTTCAAATGAGTCAAACAAATCAGTTGAGGCTTTTTGAGATATTAGGCGATTTTAAAGTAGGCATGACATGGAAGTTAAAGGGATAGTTCTTCCAAAAATGAATATTCACTCACCCTTAAGTGGTTTTAAATCTTTATGAGTTTCTTTCTTCCATTGAACACTAACATAGATATTTTGAAGAATGCTGAACACATGTAACCATTGACTTCCATAGTAAGAAAAACAAATACAATGGAAGTCAATGGTTACAGGTTTTTTAGCTTTTGTGTTTAACAGAGGCTAGAAACTCAAACATGTTTGGAACAAGTGAAAGGTTAGTAAATTATGACAGAATGTAAAGTTTTTGGGTGAACTATCCCTGTATCTTGGTCATTTTTTCCCATTTCATGAGGTTCACATGTAGACTTGCCTAATTGGTAAGACTTCTTTCCTAAATCTTCACCGACTTGACTTTAATAACATAAAAACTCACTTTAAAAAAATCATTCACCCCTAATATATATAACACAAACAGCATGTGCAAAAAAAATAAGAGCAAATTTTGATTTCATCATTTTTAAATGCATATTATAAGACATTATTATTATTTATTATTCTTTAATGCATGTACACTGTTTGGTAGGGTAGGATTTTCGGCTGAGGGAATGAAGGAATGGTCAGGCAAACGACAGTCAACACAGGAGCAAACAGATGTCAAAAGGCAGGCTGCAGACAGAAATAAACAAAACAAAGCGAGGGTCAAAAACACAGCAAGACAAGGCCAAGAAAACACGTTGTTATGTTCACAGTAACAGATAAACAAGACTCAGCCATGATGTGTGTGTGTGTGCGCTGTAAAATTAGTCCATGAGTCAGTCCGTGAGCAGCAGTAGGTGTGTGAGTCTAATCAACAGAGATTTGGAGCGGGTGTGTATGTTAGTGTTGCATAACTAGATCTTGTAGTCCATATAATGGCGGATTTGTAGTTCATTGCGATCTGCACAAGCTGCGTTGAATATTATTATAACAAATATGATCCCGCCTTGATTTTTACTTATTTAATTAGGACAGTAAGCTTAGACAAAAGTCTTGTCTTGTCACTTAACAGAAATAATGTACAGTACTGAATATAAAGTCATGATGCAGTGGAAAAAGAATCAATATTATGTATGACTCCTATGAGCTTGGACCACTGCATTCATACATCTCTGCAATGCCTCAAATAACTTATTAATAAAGTCATCTGAAATGGCAATGAAAGAATTCTTGCAGGACTCCTGGAGTTCATCAAGATTCTTTGGAATAATCTTCAATGCCTCCTTCTTCGACATGCTCAATAATGTTCATGTCTGGTGACTGGGCTAGCCATCCTTCTTTGCTTTCAGGATCTTTGATGTGTGGAGGAGTTTGAGAAGGAGGGAGAAGGATTTGACAAGGATTCTGTGTGAATCTTGGGTCCTTGTTGGTTCCAATAGGTCTTCTGCAGTATTTGTGATGATTGGGATGCAGTTCAACAGATGATTCATCTGAAAAATCTACCTTTTGCCACTTTTCCAAATGATCAACTAGAAGTCAAGTTATTATTTGTTGCTCTTACAAATGGAATCGACAACTAGACTATCAATTTTAGATTTATTAAACAATAAATCACTGAAAATAATGCAATTTGAAAGCTCTGAAAAACAGGTTAGATGGGTTTTATGAGACTTATTTTTTCACTTTTCAGTTCAAATACAAGTAAATGTACTTTTAGTCAAAAAATGCCTTTTTTTATTTTTGCTTCCTGTCTGCAAAGCCATAGTGATTTTGAGTCAGACTTAGTCAGAGACAGCTGAATGGTGAAAAGCATTCAGTTAGCTGCATTGCCGTGAGGAGGTCAGCAGAGAATTGCAGTCAGGTTCAAACTGACAGGAAGGGCGGACATCAAACCTGGATGAGCTACTGCAAGAGATAAATTCAACAAAACTGAACATAAAGATGTCAGAAATGACTAAAACAAACAGATGAAAGTGCATTCAGTCAGAGTTTATGCAGAAATTATTCTGAATATAGCTGCAAGCACTGATGGGCCCACAGAGCATGTTGGGCATATTTAATTGTGTAAAAAGAGAGCGAGAGAGAGAGAAAAGAGGACTGTTTCAAAGTCTGTTGTCTGTTCCTATTGCCAGCTGCTGGCATTATGGAAGGTTGACTGCTGTTATGAGTTCAATGCATATATAAAGGTCCATGTCTATATCATATGAAGCAAAAATGTTCTCTATTATATAATTTTGTTGTTGGTTGTTGTTTTGAAAAGTAAAAGCGTTCAATTATGTGATATTAAAATTATTCAGTAAAGTGAAAACCATGCAGAAAGTGGAGGTTCGGGTTGATCAACTAGTTCCTCCAATGTTTTGTCTTCAGATCTAGGCTCAAACTGATATAATGAGATCAACACAGAGTCGTTGTTACTGTACACGCTGTTTGGAACCTCTTAGTGATGTACTATTAGACCAATCAAAACAATGTAGATTGTATAGGCTTTAGGAATGGAGGGGTTTAAAAATAATCCTCTAATCAATCAAACAAATCAATTGAGATGATTTTAATATAGGCAATTATGTCATTTTAAAGTAGGCATGAAATGGAAGTTAAAGGGATAGTTCATCCAAAAATGAATATTTACTCATCCTCATGTGGTTATAACTCTTTGTGAGTTTCTTTCTTTTGTTGAACACTAAAGTAGATATTTTGGAAAGTTAGGAATAGGATATGATATCAAGTTGAAATCAGTTGAAAAAAAAAAAAAGCCAGGATTTTAAGTTTATTAATATATAAAAAGAGTTACACTGTTCTCTGCTGGATGCCTGAAGGATGCAGTTGAGCAGCTAATAACTAGCTCTAATTGTTTTGCCACAGGAGATTCTATATTTTTTGCCAGGATATGTTACTATGTAGTTTCTATAGTGTTCTGATTCAAAATAAGTATTCTCTGTGGAGCCAGGTCAGTCTCAAAAGTAAAACATTTACAAAAAATATTAATACATGCACAGAATAATTCATATTTACAACATTGAATTTGTAAATTCAAAACGCAGATCATGAATATAACACAATTTGTGAATTCACAAGTAAAAATCGAATTTATGAATTTCGAAAAAAAATTGTGTATTTTTGAATCGTGTTTTGAATTTATGAATTGGGTTTGTGTATTTTTGAATCGTGTTTTGAAGTTACGAATTGGGTTTGTGTATCTTTGAATCGTGTTTTGAA
>CAIGQQ010015131.1:6506991-6525693 GCA_903798035.1 Danio albolineatus | reverse complement strand
GATAGATAGATAGATAGATAGATAGATAGATAGATAGATAGATAGATGCACTGTAAAATGACTCTGTTAATTAACGGGTTGCATATGTTGTGATTCACACGTTTTTTTCAGTTTGTGGACTTTTGATGTTGAAAATTCAACTGCGCAGTTTAACAAAGTGACTTTTATTGACATTTAAGTACTTTGAAATAATTTATTGTATAAGAAAAAAATAAATAGTCTGTAAAATAAAATAAAAGGTATTGACATTTCAAACTATTAAAAATGTCAAAATCAGTCTTGTTGGAGGAAAGATCAAGGTCCCAATTCAAATAAATCAATTCAAAAGTGCAAGTAAGTAACAGATTTATTACAAAATATGCAAAATTGTTATTTTATGGATATTTTTACATATATTTATACAGATATTTTGTGATTTATAGATTCTTTCTGTATATTTACAGTTATGAATTCCATTGTGGGACCTTATCTCTGTATTTTTGATGTTAAAAACTCGACTGTGCAGTTTAACAAAGGGACTTCTATTGACATTTAATTAGTTTGAAACAACATATTTCTTTAAAAAAAAAATGTTCAAAAATATCATTAGAGGTACTTACAGTTTATTACCAGGTTCCTACAACACCAATACAGACAGTATATCACTTCAAACTATTAGAAAAGGTCAATGAAAGTCAGTTTTCAAATTTATCAACATGACAATTTGTCATTAATTAAGGTCCCATAAAGCAATTCACAAACATAAAAAAAAATAATTAAAATTAAAGACAGACAGACAGGCAGGCAGGCAGGCAGGCAGGCAGGCAGACAGACAGACAGACAGACAGACAGACAGACAGACAGACAGATAGATAGATAGATAGATAGATAGATAGATAGATAGATAGATTTCCATATTTTGTGATTCACACATTTTTCTGTGTATTTTCAGTTTTGATTGTTGTTGATGTTAAAAACTCAAGTGCAGTTTAACAAAGTGACTTTCACTGACATTTAGGTAGTTTGAAACAATATATATTTGATAAAAAATAATAAATAGTCCATAAAATAACATTAGAGGCACTGACAGTTTATAACCAGGTTTTTAGAACATCAAAAAACACAATATATCACTTCTATTACTATTAAAGTTTACTTAAAATTTTTGTTGAAAATTGTTTTGTTGAATAAAATAAGGCGGTGGTAGAAAGATCAAGATCCCATAATGGAAATCAAAAGGATAAATTAATAAAATTAATAATAATAATGAATTACAAAATACAGAAAAACATTAGTTTACGGATATTTTTACAGTATAGACAGACAGACAGACAGACAGACAGACAGACAGACAGACAGACAGAAAGAAAGATAGATAGATAGATAGATAGATAGATAGATAGACAGATAGATAGATAGATAGATAGATAGATAGATAGATAGATAGATAGATATTATGAATAAGGTCACCACTGCAGCGAATTAAAAAGCAGTTTTTGCTCTAATCTCCTAAACGCTGGATTGCAGGTTTAATCAGCAGTTGGAGCATGTCTGCCTCACTGCTGTTTTTCCAAGCGGTTTGTCCATAATTACATTTTCCCAGCAACCATTCAGGGCAGGATTATAATGGACGACTGTGGGAATTCTGCAGAAGACTTAGTTTTGAAAATACTTATTTTCATAATATTATGTTAAGGTTCCAAAACCTAGTGGCCTGCATTGAATCCTCATCTTTGGAACGTGATGTAGAAAAGCATATCTCATGTGAAGTGTGCAGAAGCATGAGTTTATAGTCAATACAGTTTTATTGAGTCAAAAGAAAATACATCAGGTGTTAGACAGTGTCACATTTTCTTGTTGGTATTAATTGCTGAAGATTTTCTCACGGTGTACGGTATTATCACTATATTGATGGAAGCTGGAAAAAGGGGTTACTTTAATAACAGAGGTTAAATAATAAAAATATATATATAAAAAAAAAAAGTCCATTGTTTTAATAATTATGATCAGATTATTTAAATTGCAAAGGGATTATAAGTACATTATGTAACAAAGTCTCATTGGTAATTTTAGTTAATGGATTAAAATCAACTGTGAGAGAAAAACAAACAAACATTTATTACAGTAACTATGCTAATACTAGTTTAAAACATATATTTTATTAGTTATTAACTCCATTTAATGAAACAATTTTGACTTGTGCATATATTACAACTACAATTTCATTGCATTATTAGGCATAAACCTAGAATTTCACATCGCCTAAGATTAATAAAAGCTTTAGTAGTTTTTCTATTGCGAGTTTAGTTAAATTAAATAATGTTATCTGCCTTATTTCCTGCTTTATTATCTGCCTCTTTTTTGAAAGGGGGTGATTGGGTTGGGTGGGGTCTGAGATGGATACTTTCTTGGCAAACTTTTGGGCCCAACTTTGGGCCCAACTGAGCATCGTGTAAACTAGGGCTGTGCGATTAATCGTAATCGAATCGCAATTTGCGATAATCCCAAGAGGCTGTGGTATGCAATATATTTGTATAATTTAATTTCCCCTGCCCAGAGCAAACATGTGACTGTCGTCTGTGTATGATAGTCTTAGCCAATTGAGTGGACACAATTGGTTGATGAGTGTCATGCTAAAAAGTCAACTGAAAGTATTGCCAGTGACACTCAATCTAGTAGCAAGCAACAGCAAAGTACAATGTCAGAGTTGTGTTCTGTGTTGTTATAATTATTATTTTTTTGTTTTGTTTTTATAATAAGCTACACTATCTAATTTGAGTTCAACTTTTGAACAGAAAGGTGAGGTCATTATATTTGTGTTTACTCTTTGCTCTAAAGAGTGTTGACTCTGCCCTTTGTTTCTTTAATATTTAAAAATTATTTTTTAAGTAAGTTAATATCTTTTCAGTTCCTTTTTAGCTGTAAGAAGCTATGATACAGATTATTGAGCTGAAGCTTGACTACAAAATCACACAGCCCTAGTGTCAACGCCATAGCCTACCTGCGTATTTTTGCTGACCATTTCCATCCCACAGTAGTGCAGCGTACTCAGCGTAAATCATCTCAGACTTGTTTCTTGAACATGACAATGAGTTCACTGTACTCAAATGGCCTCCACAGTTACCAGAGCTCAATCCAATAGAGCACCCTTGGGATGTGGTGCAACACATCATGAATTTGTAGCCAACAAACCTGCAGCAAATGCATGATGCTATCATGTCAATATGGACCAAAATCTCTGAGGAATATTTTCGGTACCTTGTTGAATCTATGCCACGAAGGATTAAGTGTTCTAAAGGCAGCAGGGGGTCCAACCGGGTACTAGTAAGGTGTACCTAATGAAGTGGCCAGTGAGTGTAGATGTGGCTTACATCTGAGGACTTCTTTACAAGTATTGTCACCTATACTAGTTGAAAATGCTAAGTCAGAACATCGCAACAAGTATGGATTATTAAATGGCTCGATCGATTTGTTCAAATTCGGCTAGATTTTTGGTAGTACTTATTTTTGAATCTTGTTTTAGATTCCGCTGAGGAAACAAGAACCCCAGAAAGTGTTGGAGGTACAACTAATTGCCTCTCATTCGGTGGAGATACTGTGAAATTGTTGCCCTGAACCACTATAGCCACTATTACAGTACATAAACCTTTCACCTTCTCCTTTCTCTTGTTTTGTCAGCGTTCCCCTTTCATGTGAGGGTCCAGATAATAACAGCGGGCCTCGTCCAGCATGGCTGGCAGCTCTAGAATCTGAAGTAATAAAGAAGTTTGGCAGAATCCTGACTGATGTGTTGAGTCCTGCAGCAGTGAAGTGCAGCTATGATAAATATCACAGCAACACACACCAGCCAGCAGAAATAACTTTACTGTTATTTTGCACTTGTTCTTTCACTGACAAGAAAGGACCAAAACATCTATGATTATACATGACACATACATATAACTTTATTATTTTATTATTGGTTTTCTTTATTGTTTTATAACTTTATTTTAACCTATGATTGAAAGTCGTCTTTTGGAAGCTGTTTGGACAGAACTGTGCAGGTATAGTGTGTCCACTGTCATATTTGGCTGATATAAAGCCAATAAGTCTCTTTTCTTAAATTTCCTGACGTTAAAATAGGATCCGAGTCCCTCCCATTTTGAGGCCCACATCAACATGACGTAGAAATGCGGTTTCCCTGCTCACCGAATTGATTGACAGCAGCATATTAACATGTCTCTGTAGTAACGAGTATAATCATGTCAACAAGACAGGGCGTGCACAAAGCAACCGGGATTAAAAGATCTGTTCAGCGCTCTGTGATCATCAATCATCATCAAATGTGATCAAATGTGAACAGTGCATGTTTGTAATTAATTATATTTACTATATTATGTACTGTCATACAATGACAAAAGGAGAAAGCACTGACCTACTGAAACGCATTTCATACTTTGCACAAAAGACTTTTTTCAATTACGGCAGTCTAAAGACGCCTCTCATATGGATAATTTAGCCACATGTATTGCTCAGGTGTGAGGTTTTTCATTGACCTCAACAAGGTGTAAAAATCTGGATGGTTCTGTGAGTCTCATCTATCAAATCTGATCTTTTTTTTGTATTTTCTATTGGATTGAAGTCAGGTGATATCTTGGGCCATTGCACAGCTTGATTTTCTTTCTCTGAAAGCATTTCAGAGTTTTCTTGGCTGTGTTTTGTATCCAACCCAGGCTCATACTGAGAACGTAATCCTAAGGACGTTTCTGGAAGCCGCAGAATACGTCCCGGGAGGTACGTCTTTTTGCACTTTTTGTTTTCGCGAATCCACGAAAGGCCACTGCATACGCTTTTTGAGATCTCAAATGTCTCTCGCAAGTGCCGTTCGTGCCCACTGTTCTCGCATAAACCCAACAGAGGCCGCTGTCGGAATGACTGACTGACTGACCGACTGACTGACTGACCGACCAATCGACTGACCCACCTAAACCTCCTTCCCTAAACCCAACCCAAATTTTATCGATTGACCCACGTAGTGTTTGTTAAAAAAATAAAATGCAGCCATACGTACCAATGTCCACGTAATGTGCAGTCTCTAGAAACGTTCGTGGGACTACGTTTTCACAATGAGCCTGTGTTGTTTGGATCATTGTCTTGCAGAAATTTCCACTCTTGTTTTGTCTTCATCAATGTAGATGTTGGACTGAAGCAGCTAATATTCATTTACAATGAGGAAGGGTCGAGGGTTGCTGAATAACTGAGAGATTTTAGCTGCTGTCTGGACTTTCACGGCCTTTCTACTCCTCTCTTTCTTCATGTGTTCAATACTTTTTCCTTGTGTCTTTTCATTTTATTACCCAACTTCATTTCCAAACCAATTAGTTTTGTTTTCTTAGATCCATATATGGAATTCTTTAATTGTTACCAACATCCAGAGAAATCTTCAAGTCAACAGCTTCTTTAAAATTATGTTTTCTGAGAAAAATGGTGATGTGTTGAACAGTTCTTTCCCCCACTGTAGACACTGTAAAGAGTATAAATACATTTTGTATGGTGTTTATCCACTTTTTATATTCATTCATTAATTTTCTTTTCGGCTTAGTCCCTTTATTAATCAGGGGTTGCCACAGCGGAATGAACCGCCAACTTATCCAGCATATGTTTTACGCAGCGGATGCTGGGAACCCATCACTGGCAAACACCCATACATTCTCACTCACACACATACACTACGAACAATTTTTAGCTTACCCAATTCACCACATGTCTTTGGACTTGTGGGGGAAACCGGAGCACCCGGAGGAAACCCACTCAAACACGGGCAGAACATGCAAACTCCACACAGAAATGCCAACTGACTCAGCCGAGCCTCAAACCAGCAACCTTCTTGCTGGTCGTCGCCATATATATTATATTATTTGCTTATTGATTTTATTGTTTATGGATCAATCTTTGCACTGATGTTAATTGTTTTGTTGCTTTAAGGAGTTTTTACTGAGTTCAGAATGTTTGTTTTATTACTAAGTAATGCATTTTCACTTTTGGCTAATTATTGTTCATTGCAGGGTTTTTGCTTTCAGAATTAAAATAATAATAATAATAATCAACCTAGAATCTTTGATAGAATCTTCAATCTGTTAGCTAAATTAATAAAATATGTTTTAAACGCTCCAGAAGGATGCAAAATTAGAAATCACTGGTCCCTTTAGATAGTTTGATTCTTAATTTTTGAAGCTGGGAGTTGCCAAAAACAGCGCTGTTTTAAAAATCCACTTTTATTATCATGTTCAGTATTATTAAATATTTATTTTTAATTACAAGGACAAGGACACAACAGACTTAATAATAAACATTATTTTACAATCAGTAAAACAGATAAAAATCATCATAACATCTTATTATGCATATTTAAATTTGTATATTTACTTCTCTGAACTTGAGTACTCCTAGTTTAAAGAAACATCTCTATTCTTTCTTTCTTTCTTTCTTTCTTTCTTTCTTTCTTTCTTTCTTTCTTTCTTTCTTTCTTTCTTTCTTTCCTGTTGACTTGGGACTGCATCTTTATTTGTTTAGAACTGGACTGAGTTTCCATTTGCCCTAAAAACTGACTGCATGTTCGAGAGACTCTTTGATAGGAAACTCTGCGACAAACAGAACATTATTTTTTATTTTTTTCCTTCTCCTTGAGTGTTGTGTTTTCCTGCTCTATCAGCGAGAGGGATTGGGTGCATGGAGCTGTCACTCAGACCGGATGTCTTTCTCTGACAGGCTGGAACAGAAGAGGTGGAGGGGCTGGATGAGAATAACAGGGCCTATTAATTTCACCGTTTGGATTTTAGACAAACATGGTCAAGCTCCAGCAGCCTCAATCTCTCCCTGTCATTCAGCTGGGCCTAACACAGACACACTTTAACACAGACACACATTCACAGAGTTAGAGAGAGAGAGAGAGAAGCACAGGAAAGTATAATGGTAAATACATCATTATCCTGCTGCACCACTGGCAGTTAGGTAAATATCTGTGCTTATCATTGGGAATTTAATGCTTTATGTTATTTGCAATGAAGCAACAGGGAGTAAACTGAATATTAAGACTGAAATATGTCCCATATAAGTCAAAATGTTAGAGAATGTGGTATTAATGTTATCGAGTGATTCTTTCAATCCAGGCTTATTAATACTTGCCTGTGGCAAAATTTCAGGAAAGTTGTTTTTCATTGCCTCTCATATACCTTGCAAAACTTTACGGGGAAATTTACTAACCAGGGGTGTGTTTCCGAAAAACTATCATTCAAGAGTTCACACTTAGCTGATGATTGATAATAAAGCTTGCTTGGCATGCTGTCCCAGGAGAGAGCCCTGAGCTCATAAGATCCTCGAGCCTGGAGCTCCCTCCCATTTGCAGGGCGAGAGGAGAGTTTGAGCTCAGGTAGATCTTGACGAACTCCCTCTCGGCTTATTTCCTGCTAGTGACGGAACTTAGGTGAGGTGTACTCGCTAAGAGCTTAACTGTAGTATCAATTTGTGTGTTCAATTTACTTTGGGTGCGTGTTATTTGGACTGTGGGAGGAAACCGGAGATCCCGGGGAAAACCCACGCGAGCACTGGGAGAACAAGCGAAAGTCCGCACAGAAATGTCATCTGGTTAGTAGGGACTTAAACCAGAGGCATTCCTGCTGTGAGGCAACAGTGCTAATCACTGGGCCGCCGTGTCGCCCATCTGAAAAGTAGGGAAAGTAGGGATGGGTGG
The DNA here is from genome assembly GCA_903798035.1 of Danio albolineatus. Classification (NCBI taxonomy): domain Eukaryota; kingdom Metazoa; phylum Chordata; class Actinopteri; order Cypriniformes; family Danionidae; genus Danio; species Danio albolineatus. Next base: position 6,517,985 of record CAIGQQ010015131.1, on the reverse strand, counting down.
GGGGGGTTCTTCAAGACGAAGATGTTGAGATAAGAAAACTTTGTTTATTTATAGAGAGTTAGGAATCATCTGATTGAATAATTGATCAGGAGATGATGCTGGAACAGCTGAGAACAATCATAAGCATGTGATCCTCTCGAAATTTGTTTATAAGCCAACTATTGTCGCAAGTTCTGTAGTTACAAACATAGTTCTGCATAATCCATCGTTCCAATGAACATAGAAAAACTGCGTAGCAAACTTGTATGTTTAAGCATAGCGCCTGGTTGTGTTCTATTTCCAGTTATTCCCCCTATGCCCTATTAATTTAGAATGTTCCAACATTTAAACTTGAAATGTTGGTAACACTTTATTTTGATGGACCATCTGAGTATTAGTAGACTGTCTACTTAATATCTGTTGATACTGACATTCAACAGACATTTAACTGACTATAAGAAACTTTGCAAGTACATGTCAACTTACACTAACACTACCCCTAACCCCAACCTAACAGTCTACTTATAATCTAATGAGACTTAGTTGCAATGTGACTTAAATTCAACAAACGGACCATCAAAATAAAGTGTGACCGAATAATGCAGTTACAAGTGTTTCCTAAAACCATAGCTGCTTTGTCGCAGATCCATTGTTTGAACCACATTACTGTAGTTATAATGTAAAGCATCCATAATGACACTATAAACGTGGTGGAGTGACACGTTCTTTAGAGAGAAAACCCAAACCTTTTTAGAAACTATGTAGGGTATTCCAAAATTACCAAAATAAATTAAATCTTAATATTTCTGGGGATTTTTCCAATAATGATAATTAAATAATGTTTTACTGATTTAGTTTTTTTGCGCTACTGCCTTGGCAGGTTTACATCTGTCAAGAACAAATGAATATGACACTAAAACCACCAGTGGTTTTGCGGCAAGCCCCTATCATCATGAATTAGTCATTTAATCAGTCATTCAAATAATTATTTCAAAATGCCTGCAACAATGTAACTGCCTTCACAAATCTATAATTGGCTCACTCGATTCATAAAAAAAACATCAACAACAACAAAAAAAACAGATTTATTCAGGGATGAGACGTTCCAGGTTTGCTCTGAGACACACATATATTCTGCTTCAGCTCTGTTTGGAAAAAAGACAACATTGCGTCTTAAATATAGCTCTCTCTGTTGAATTTCTGTTTGTCGAGCACTTAAAAATCAATAATACATGCTGATATTTGAGTGTGATGAGTGCTTGTGTGGGTTTCCTCCAGGTGCTCAGGTTCCCCTACAATCTAAAAATATGCAATACCCTGTATACGAGTTGGATACACTGAATTGGCCTGTGGTGTGTGAATGAGAGGTTACGCAACACAGGCTCATTGTGAAAATGTACCCCTGTATACATTTCTGGAGAGCGCGATTTATGCAGCCAGAGGTACGTATGGCTGCATTTCATCTTTAAAATGAATTGAGTTGACTGTGACGACAGGGTTCGAGTCTGACGAAGAACGGTTCCAGAAAGCAGGTAAAATAAAAGGCAAAACAATAAATAAACAAGTGAATCGTGGTAAAAATCAGGCGGTCATGAAGGCTTTTCTTTTTCTGGATTGCTTTTGAAAACACTATCGGTTGGGTTTAGGGAAGGCAGTGAATGGGTCAATCAGTGCTTTTGAAAATCAGTTTGGTTTATGGAAGGGGTGGGTCAGGTTATCGATTGGTCAGTCAGTCGACAGCGGGCTCTGGTGGATTTAGACTAGAACAGCAGGCGAAAACACTCACACACAACAAAAACTGCCAAAAAGGTTACTCCTGGGATGTATTTCGCGCTGTCCAGAAATGTATACAGGGGTAAGTATCAATTATGAGCCTGGGTTGAGATTGTGTGTGTGTTTCCCAGCACTGAGGGATGTACTCTCAGTGCTGAATTGCACTGGAAAAGTATACGCTGTGTAAAACATACTGTGGATTCCCATGATGAAGAAGGGTATATTTTGAGATATTTAGTTTTTATAACTTATTATTATGGCATTCTTACCTCATTCTAATAGGTTTTATCACTCACTGAATTATGTTGGACTCTCAAGACTTTTTTCGTTTCATGCAAATTGAGTTACCAACCTAATAATATCAGCTCCTATTCTGTCAACACAGAAATTATATCAGACAATAAATATCACACAAGCCTATTCACTACACTGTGTAAAAAAATGCTGGCTTTCAAACTATTTTTTCATGTTAGCCTAACACAAATCTATTAAACATAAAACAATTAATGCAAAGCAGGTCAAGGTGCTCCAGGATTGGCCAGCCCAGTCACCAGAAATGAACATTATTGAGCATGTCTGGGGTAAGATGAAGGAGGAGGCAGTGAAGATGAATCCAAAGAATCTTGATGAACTCTGGGAGTCCTGCAAGAACGCTTTCTTTGCCATTTCAGATGACTTTATTATTAGTTATTTGAGTCACTGCAGAGATGTATGGGTGCAGTGGTCCAAGCTCATGGGAGTCATACACAATATTAATTCTTTTTTGCACTGCACCATGAGTTTGTATTCTATACTGTACATTATTTCTGTTAAGTGACAAGACTTTTGTGTAAGCAAAGTCAGACCTTACTGTCCTAATTAAATAATTAAAAAACAAGGCATGATAAAAGCCACTTCTGATACCAAATGATCAACTAGAAGTTATTAATTGTTGTTCCTAAAACTTGGATAGGCGACAAGACTTTTGTCAGGTAGTGTAGTGTTGACCTACAGCAGAAAATCAGATCAATTCAATAGCACTCAATTAAACTCATAGGGCTGCAAATAACTGTATGAAATGACCATACCGTGCTATTTGCCCTGGGTCTCAGCCAGAATAGTTCAGTATATTGAGAGCAGGAGGGAGTCAGCCATCTGCTTCACTATACCACTGTCTTCTTCACCTCACTTGGTTACAGAGAGGATTCCCATTGGCCCCTTTGTTGTGAAGTGCAGAAAATGCGAAATATCCAGATAATGGCTGTATTGATCTGGCACATATGAAGCCTGTGGTATATCAAAGCATCGTGGCGGAGGAATGTGATATATCAGGAAAGGATTCTTGTGATCTCGTCTGCTCTCCAGCTCTCCACTGGAGTACAGGCCCTCCATCAACAAGGTCAAGCATCTCTTTCTTCATCTGTACTTCACATATAGCATCAATGATGAATTGACACACAAACAAACACGCACAGTAGTCATTAGTGCTACAGTATATGACTTGTGTGAAGAATGCTAATTGAACAAACATACTGACATCATGGTCTAATGATCTTTTTTTAACCTGACAGGACCTGACAGACTGTCCAAACTGTTCATTTGATGTCTGTGTCTATCTATCTATCTATCTATCTATCTATCTATCTATCTATCTATCTATCTATCTATCTATCTATCTTTCTATCTATCTATCTATCTATCTATCTATCTATCTATCTATCTATCTATCTATCTATCTATCTATCTATCTATCTGTCTATCTGTCTATCTGTCTCTCTGTCTCTCTGTCTCTCTGTCTGTCTGTCTGTCCAAACTGTTCATTTGATGTCTGTGTTGTCAAAATCTATCTATCTATCTATCTATCTATCTATCTATCTATCTATCTATCTATCTATCTATCTATCTATCTATCTATCTATCTATCTATCTATCTATCTATCTATCTATCTATCTATCTATCTATCTATCTATCTATCTATCTATCTATCTATCTATCTATCTATCTATCTATCTATCTCACCACTTGTTTGGTTTTTCTTTCTATAATTCTTCAGGAAAGTTTCACACAATCATTTAAAAAAAATATTTTCATTACATTACATTACATAACATTACAGAAGTGAAATCATCAATAGCCTGACCCCTTCTATTTTTACAGTTATAAACGCAGCCGTGTAGAGGTCATTTCTGGTTAATGGTGTCAGAATTGACATGTATTTTGGAATGGTGTGTGAATGGTCTTTAACGGAAAAATTCCAGAACATTCTTGCCTGTGTGAACAGATTTAATTTTATTTTTTTAGAATTAGTAATAAGTTATTTTATAATAAGTAATTCTGGAAATTTTCTAGATATTTACCGGTATTGCAGTGTTAAAGGGGCTAATATGGAGCATGTACAAACTGACATTAATCTTTAATGTAAAACATCTGCTTTACAATGTCATCCACCGTGTAAGTTGAATTGGTCACATGACTGTGTCACATCACTAAAATGCCTCATCGTTTTAGAAAGCCGAAAACGACATTCTTAAATGTATTCTTTTTGGACTGTTTTCAAAAATCTATGTTTTGTTTTCCTAAAAAATGCCGTCTCAATGTGGACAGAAGGCTGAAACAAAGAGAAAACTATGCACTTTTAAACTAAGTGGGGTTTATTTATAAACTAATTTCGAGAGGATCACGTGCTTATGATTGAACACAGCTGGTACCACATCAGCTCCGCATATTGCACCAATCAGACGAATCCTGATACACTATAAATTACCAGAGCTTTCTACTCCGGTCGTCTTGAAGAATCCACCCTTCCACCCCAACTCCTCCCCTTCTCTGGTAGAGCGGCACTGTGGCCCAGTGGTTAGCACTGTTGCCTCACAGCAAGAACGCCGCTGGTTCGGCCTCTCCCCGAGCTAGTTGACGTTTCAGTGTGGAGTTTACATGTTCTCTCCATGTTCGCGTGGGTTTTCCCCGGGTTCTCCAGTTTCCTCCCGCCGTCCAAAAAACATACTACATAAGTAAATTGACTATTTTTTAAATAGCATCTTAAGGCAACTCTTGTCAGATATATCTTAGCACGTTCACAAGCGGGGGGAGTTCTCGAGACTTACCTGAGCTCAAACTCTCCTCTCGCCCTTTAAACGGGAGGGAGCCCCGGGCTCAAGGATATTCTGAGCTCAGGGCTCTCTCCCGGGACAGCATGCCAAATACGCTTTATAATCAATCATCAGCTAAGTGTGAACTCTTGAAAGTATATTTGTGTGGACATGGCCAGACTTAGTTGGTAATATGTCATATTGCCCAAAGTAAATGTGCGTCCTGACGACCTGATGAGGAAGAGAAAACATTGGTGGAAAAGTGATTTTTTACGATCTTTAGGTGACCAAATTGTTCGTGGCGCTTCAAATAATTATAGTTCAACCAGTAAAGTCACGTGCAGTGTTTTTGGTATCATTTCTGGACTTAAGATCTCGAAAGAATCAGAGAACTCTCTGATTTATTCTAAAGCATCTTAATTTGTGTGAAATTAATAAAATTCTCAGGACTTGAACGAGGGCTTAAAATGAATATTTAAATCTTGCTGAGCTAATTCTTTAGTAGCTCTTCCTAAACATGTACATTTATTAAGATTTGTCTGAAATGGCTCTCTTCATCAGTATTCCACATGCGCATCCCAGCCACAGTCATTGTATATAGTCCAGAAAAAACAGAAAAACAGAATAAAAAGACTTTAGTGTGTGTGCTGCTCCCAGCCAGAGAGCATCCGTCATATTAGGAGGGGAACTTTAATGCCTATTACGCTGGAGAGAACTGTCTGATATGGATGATGAATCCAACCAGAACGGGCAGATCAAGCCGGGTGGTGAGATGGAGATGATTGGCCCTCAAAACAAGGAGTAAAACATCCACTGACAATCCTGTTTTCCTCGACCACCTCATTTATAAAGACTTAGCGCAGACTTTTTGAGACAGCAGATGGAATGTGGTATTAAAGGGGAAATGAAGCACTCAGTCAAGTTTATATTATTTTGTACATTGGATTCCACTAATATGAAAATATATTTTAAAAACTCGATTAATGTAACCATTTAGAAGAAAACAGCACGTTTAACTCTAGATTTTAGACCTAGGGCGCCGCCATCTTGGAATGTCGTTGTGTCTGACGTCACGGGGTTGGTTCCGTTCTCTCAGCCGTACAGATACAGTGAAAGTAAAGGAGACTGTAAAGCCTAATTTTACCCAATGCGTGAAGTTGTGGACGTGGAGCTGCTGCAAATACAAGCATCACATGTGTGTCTAATATAAAAGCACATATATTTATTATATTTTTATTTTCCCCCTTTTAATTACCGATCATTTGATGCGCTTTGATTCACTCTCTGTATTACGCCTGTCTATGTTTCAACCATGATTGTAACGGACTGAACACGGAGAACAGCCTCATATAACCCAATGCATGAAGTTGTGGGCGTATCGCAGAGCTGGTGCAAACACAAGTATTTAAGTCTCTCGATCTCTCAACATGTATGAATGATAAAAACCTGCGATGAGGAAAAACTCGCCGATCTTAGTTTAGGTTGAACGCGAAAAAAGGTGTAAAAGTCCTCACCCCCATTACATCACCACTGGACCTGGTTGAAACATCACTGACGCAATGGGGGCGGGTACTTTCACTTTTCACCGCTACAACCCCTCGCCCTCACCTCTTTTCGTGTTCGGTGTTTCTCATCGCAGGTTTTTATCATTCATACATGTTGAGAGATCGAGTTGAAAAGGAAATCTTGACATTATCCACACAGACGTGACTTAGTAAAGCCTGAAGTCATGTGTGATTTTAATCATTAGAATGTAAATCCCCTCATCAGACAGCACTGCACCAGCGTGACAGAGAGTGGACCAAAGCGCATCAAACGCAAGGTATTAGCAAAAGAAAAATACACAACTTAAGAGACTTAAATACTTGTGTTTGCACCAGCTCTGCGATACGCCCACAACTTCATGCATTGGGTTATATGAGGCTGTTCTCCGTGTTCAGTCCGTTACAATCATGGTTGAAACATAGACAGGCGTAATACAGAGAGTGAATCAAAGCGCATCAAATGATCGGTAATTAAAAGGGGGAAAATAAAAATATAATAAATATATGTGCTTTTATATTAGACACACATGTGATGCTTGTATTTGCAGCAGCTCCACGTCCACAACTTCACGCATTGGGTAAAATTAGGCTTTACAGTCTCCTTTACTTTCACTGTATCTGTACGGCTGAGAGAACGGAACCAACCCCGTGACGTCAGACACAACGACATTCCAAGATGGCGGCGCCCTAGGTCTAAAATCTAGAGTTAAACGTGCTGTTTTCTTCTAAATGGTTACATTAATCGAGTTTTTAAAATATATTTTCATATTAGTGGAATCCAATGTACAAAATAATATAAACTTGACTGAGTGCTTTATTTCCCCTTTAAAGGATTGTAAGGATATACACTCACTGGCCACTTAATTAGGTACACCTGGCTAACTGCTCGTTAGTGCAAATATCTAATCAGCTAATCACATGGCAGCAACTCAATGCATTTAGACATGTTGACAAGTTCAAGGTGATCTGTTGCAGTTCAAACCGAGCATGGGAATGGGGAAGAAAAGTGATTTAAGTGACTTTGAACGTGGCATGGTTGTTGGAGTATTTCAGAAACTGCTGATCTACTGGGATTTTCATGTACAACGGAATAGAATGATAGAATAAAACATCCTCTGTTTCAGTTTGTTGTATTGCTGTATTGTTTGATAGGATGAGCAATATTTGGCCGAGATACAACTATTTGTCCTCATAAACCACAAGTCCTCATACACCAAATATACAAGTATGTTTGTGTGTGACCCTGCACTACAAAATCAGTCATAAGGGTCAGTTTTGTTTTGTTTTTAATTGAGATTTTTGCCATTGCTGTTCCGTTTGTTGAGATGAACAATGTTTGGCTGAGATACAACTAACTGTCCTCATAAACCACAAGTCCTCATAAACCATTAAAAAACATCTTGTTTTAGTACTTTACTCATTTGTTTCATGTCACTCCTAAAAAAAAAAAAAATTAGTCAGGTATAAAATATGGGCTTTCATGCATGGATCAAGTCTTGTTTCTTGTTGGACAAGAGGCAACACTGTCCACTTCATTTAACTTGCTTATATTTTGGGCAAGCTGAAGGTTTTAACATGTTCATGAATGCATACTTCATCCCTGCAGGTGTCTCTAAGTGATGCATCCCTTAAGGAGCTCTTGCATATGCAAATCTCTTTGATTTTTTTTACATGATTTGAAGATTTCCATTGCTGTATTGTTTGTTAGGATGAGCAATATTTGGTCAAGATACAATAATTTGTCCTCATAAACCACAAGTCCTCATACACTATATATACAAGTGTGTCTGTGTGTGACCCTGCACTACAAAATTAGTCATAAGGGTCAGTTTTGTTTTGTTTTTAATTGCGTTATCTAAAGATTTCCATAGCTGTTCGGTTTGTTAGGATGAACAATGTTAGGCTGAGATACATCTAATTGTCCTCATAAACCATAAGTCCTCATATACGAATTAAAAAAAACATCCTCTATTTTAGTACTTTACTCTTTTTTATTTTAAACGTGATACCTAAAACATTTAGTCAGGTATAAAATATGGGCTATCATGCATGGATCAAGTCTTGTTTCTTGTTGGACACGAGGCGCCACTGTCCCTATTATATAACTTGCTTCCATTTTGGGCAAGTTGAAGGTTTTAACATGTTCATGAATGCATACTTCATCCCTGCAGGTGTCTCTGAGTGATGCATCATTTAAGGAGCCCTTGCATATGCAAATCTCTCAGAGGCTGATTATGTTTGATGGAGCAGATGTCCTTACTCGTCTTGCAGACCGCCTGGGGTCGTGTGTGGGGGTCTGGCAGGTACCTCTCAGCCCTGTACGCTGCAGATTGGTGCATTGTGTTGCAAAGAAAGAGGCATTTGTTCGGCATGTAATTACTTTTTATAGCAGCAAGAATGCAAAAACATCATTTTAACACCCTCAGCCTTCATTCAGTTAAACTGATTTTACTACTGTAAAATAGTCAGTCAAGAATTATCTGTTTTTTGGACGCAGTGTCATTGTAACACCATATTTCTTTGGTCATACAGTATGCAATGATGCTACTGTCCAATTAAAAGCTAACAATAACTTTACATGTGTGTGTGTTCAGATTTATGTGGTTTACGAGGACATACATTTGGATAAATACATTGGGTATGTCCTAGTTGTACTCTATTAGGGTGGTTTACGAGAACATGCCTTTTGTCCTTATAGTTCAAAATGCGTAAAGTGAGATCTTAATGAGGACTTAATGAGGTCTTTTGACATTGTAAGGGTCTATATTATCTAAAACTCCTGGAGCAGCCATGAGTTGCATTGGAGTGACGTCAACTCTCCCTTCGCCTGATTGGCTAGATAAGCAACTGTCACCCTGGTCTAGTGAACGAATGATGATGCTGAGGCCAAAATCGAATTACATCTTTTGGAAAGCAAGTGCAGAATGTGAAAAAAGACCATAAGCACACAAAACCTTTAAGTATGGGTCACACTTTACAATAAGGTACATTAGTTAATGTTAATTAATGCATTTACTAACACGAACAAACAATGAACAATACATTTACTACAGTATCTGTTCATGTTAGTGAAAAGTAGTTAATGAAAATACAGTGGTTCATTTTTAGTTCATGTCAACTCAAGGTGCTTTAACTAATGTTAACAAGCATGTGTGTGAATGAGTGTGTATTGTTGTTTTCCAATACTGGGTTGCAGTTAGTGGTTCATTCTGCTGTGGCGACCTCTGAAATAGAGACTAAGTTGAGGGAAAACAAATGAATAAATTCATAATTATTGTTATCTTTGAGGGTGTGTGTCTGCGTTGCTTAGCAATGCATAGAAAACAATGTAAAGACAGTCCTGTCCAGTGTGCAACCTGCCTAAGATTAAGCTAATACAGCACAAGTGGGAAGCAAACATCTATCTAAAGCTTCTCGTATTGTTGCAGGGAAACATACTCAGATTTCACATTGAATAGTATGGTTGGTTTTATTAGTTTGTTTTATTTTGTTTGCTGATGCATACACTTGTGAAATAGATGTCATTTCACATAAATCTTATTATTTTTCTTAACTGTAAATACTTGATGACTCCTCCCTACCCATCAGTGCTACGAATTACGTTTATGACCCCTACTGTAGCATATAATAACGATGGGAAATCCCATGAATTCACACTTACAGCATCATCAAACTATGCTTTTGTTTGTTGTGAATATGCGCCATCTAGTGGCACACAATGCCTTTAGTCTGGCACCTGGTGGTTATAATCCCTATAAGTGGCTGCTTAACCTTCCAAACCTTCCCTCCAACTCTGCAAGATGTTGAATCATTCAAAAGTGACTAAACCCCTCTGACAGCAGGCTGTCCAGATGAAGGTCAAAGGGATGAACCTTTCAGCCATTGCAAGAGAAGCAAGATAATCCGTGGTTCCTAAAATATTGCATCTTTACAACTCTTTCAAGCCCCATGGAAATGCTGGGTGTCAGCTTAAGACAAATGCAAGAGAGGGCAGGATAATGCAGAGAATTTTAATGGGCAATTGGCTCAATGCTGCTACTGGAATTGCTGGTCAGTTCAGTGCTGGACAGGGTCTGTGTCTCTGTGAACAGTAGAGATGTGGAAAGAAAGCCTAAACCTGACTAAACCTGTCATCAGCAGTAAGAAAGCTGGTCCTTCTGTGATTTGAGTGATTGAAAACAAGTGCATTTTATTTGGTAACGGTGATGTTCATCGTTAAACTTTGGAGGACCCAAACTGTGTAAAAGCGTCAATGAAAGGTGGAGGGTAAATGAGTTATGATAGTACTTGATTCGTCGAGATAGAACACATTTTAATATATTATTTCTATTGGTAACATTAGCCCCTTTCACACAATGATATCTGTAAATATCCAGAAAATTACTGGAAAGACTTTACCTGTAAATAAAAAAAAAGTGCTGTTTACACAGGCAAAGACATTCCAAAAGACTGTTCACACATCCATTCCAGCATACCGATAAATTCTGACATCAATAACCAGAAATGACCTCTAAACAGCTGCGCTTGTAATTGTAACCATAGAAGGGGTCTGGCTTCCTGAGATTCCTAAGAGTCCTAAGAGAATAATAATAATAATAATAATAATAATAATAATAATAATAATAATAA
>CAIGQQ010015131.1:6494976-6506804 GCA_903798035.1 Danio albolineatus | reverse complement strand
AATAATAATAATAATAATAATAATAATAATAATAATAATAATAATAATAATAATAATAATAATATTGCTGCCACGGTGACATAGTTGGTAGCACAATCACCTCACAGCAAGAAGGTTGCTGGTTCAGTAGGCATTTCTGTATGGAGTTTGCATTCTCTCCCTGCGGTCAAGAGGGTTTTCTCCGGGTGCTCCGGTTTCCCCTACAAGTCCACAGACATGTGGGTTGGCTAAATTGTCTGTTGTGTATGAGTGTGGGAATAAGTGTGTATGGATGTTTCCCAGGGATGGGTCGCAGCCGAAGGGCATCCCCTGCATAAAAAATATGCTGGATAAGTTGGCGGTTCATTCCGCTGTGGCGATCCCGGATTAATAAAGGGACTAAGCCGGAAAGAAAATTCATGAATACATAAAATAAAAATAAGTAAAATAAAATAAAAATAAGTAAAATAAAATAAATTAAAACCTATAAACCTATATTCTGGTTTACCTTTTTAAGGTCATTTTAAACAACTCAAATATATTTAGCATCATAAGTATTTATTTTTGGTTTTAGGAGAATAATTTACAAGCATGATTGTAACCTAAAAACGTTGTTTTTTGAGGCCTCATTTATTTTTAATTTTTTTATTATTATTATTTTCAGCAAATTAATCAAAAGTAATATTACTTAGAACTTTCAGCTTTCAGTACAGTATAGTCTACATTTACTATGATTAAACGTTAAAATAATGCCTGTACTGCATTTAATTTGTGGAGTGGCTGCTTCTTCAGATCAAAAGGTTTTAAAATCACAAGAAGCTTGAATTTCTGTTATCAAACATCCTCACGGTCCTGTAGGTGTCTGGTTTTGTAAGTGATTCTGCTGCGGTTTGTTGGCCACATGGAGGCACTCTAGTATTTCCTGTGATCAGTGTAAAGGAATGAAGCCTATACAAACACTTAAGATGAATATACAGCTGCAGAAAGCAACTCTTTTGCTGTATGACATCAATTCTTCTGACTTCCTCATAGTATTTATTTGATCTTCTTTGATTTATTATTAATCTCTGATCAGTTTGTGCACTTGGAGAATCACGTCGAATCAGGTCATCGACTCTTCACGCTCAATCCTTGTTTGAGACATTTATCTTCTCTAGTTTTTAAGGTTGAATAAACTCAGTGGATGGATGAACGTGAATAAAGGGGACAGACACGTGGAGAATAAAGATGAAGCTGAACTCTAGTCTTCCTGTGAACAGCTCGTCCCATCACCTCGGATCTCACCCTCTGAATTTAAACCTTATCGATCAGCTTGTTTGACTTTTTCCCCCTCTTGGATCTTCATTGGCTCTGTCTGTGTGTTGAGTGTGAGAGCTTAAAAGATCATTTTGTCAACATCAGCGTTCCTGGAGCACACAGTGCACTTCGATAAGAGTATATCTTGTGATATTTCCTAATGGCTTTGCTGTAACCGTGATTTTCAAGGAAGATAAGCGGCGCTGTGCAGACAGAAGGTTGAGAGACCCCACACCGGTCAGACTCACACTACAATCGCCAGGTGCCATTTTCAGTTAAATAGCTTAAAAAGAAACACTTGTTTATGAAGGAAAGTCTCAGGGGTTTGGAACGGCATGATGGTGTGTAATTAAAACAGACCTTTTGGATCCTCTGAAGAAAATATATGATAAAACAACTCATTTTTATGTTAGCCAAATTAGCATTTACAGTATTGGATCAAAATTAAAGTATTAAAATTATTAAAAAATATTAATTGTCATAATTTATATTACAATTCAAAACATCAAAATTGTCTATTTTATAGTTTTTTCCATTCTGGCAAAGCTGAATTATCCGATTTTTATTGTTTTTTTTTTTTAATTGATTGTGCAGTATAATACTTTTGTGGAAATGTTGACATTGATTTAATGCTTCTTTCTTATATTCTTTTCTTTTTTTAAAAATCCTAATACATATCTTTGCACTTATTTAAAGGTGCTTTATGTAAATTTTTGACAACAAATACCATAATATGTTTGCAGATATTTAAGAAACATGTCAAGTGAACAGTTAATCTGAAAAACAATCCCAAAGTCAGATATTCTGCTTTGAAAATGTGCATTCCGTGCTGGAACGGTTGTCTTAGTTCTGGTTCATTTAACCCCCCAGTTTAGCCATTTATATTCCAGCATCCCTGGTTGCCATGCTGGAAATCAGCGTATTTCATTCATTCATTAAGGAAGTCTCTCAAAGCATGCGTCTGTGATCGAAATGCGACCTCCGGTAGACAGTAGCAGACTCCAAAATGAGACGCAGATTCATAGTTCCACATTAAGATTAATGTGGAACATAATATAAATATTGTGAACGTAAACATTGTAACATTAAAACCCTGTGTCTTAACAACATGCTACGTGCAAGATTTGCAGTGATAAGCAATTTGCACCAGACGAAACATGAGAGAATTTTAAGAAGCACAGAAAAGTGCACTCACTGCACTCTAACAAAATAGCAAGGTTTGAAATCTAATTAATACATATTAAACCTCTTTAATATTATTAAATGTACATGCTGAATATGTGATATATGTTTGCTTGTTTGCTTGCACTGAGTCAATTTCAGCTGCTGCTTTCAGTAGTATGGCAATAAATATCAAGGAAAATAGCTTTCAAAGTCGAATTATTAGCATTTAACACTAAATAAAGGTGATCATTGTCAGTTTTCTGTTGTTGAGCTGCAAGAAATAGAAGCCGTTTCTAATATATCAATTCCAGGAGTTGGTTAGAATAAAAGGTCCTTTTAATCGAGTGCTGTTGCTTTTATTTAAAACATGACTTCATCAGCCTTTAGGCTTGATTGTCAGCCTCCCTCCTGTTGGTCCTCAATCTGGCAACCTGCGCTTGCTCTTGTTTTGATCCAGGAATGCAATACCTAGTTTAACCACTGGGTGTAACACTTACATACTTTATCTTTAATGCATTGTAAATAAAAAAAGGTAACACTTTATTCCGATGGTCCATTTGAGTATTAGTAGACCGTCTACTTAATATCTGTTGATACTGACATTCAAGAGACATTTAACTGACTGTAAGAAACTTTGCAAGTTCATGTCAACTTACAATAACCCTAACCCTAACCCCAACAGTCTACTAAAAATGTAACTTAAATTCAACAAACGGACCATCGAAATAAAGTGTGACCAAAAAAATATTACATTATATATGCATCAGTGGGTGGCACTCTGGCTCAGTAGTTTGCACTGTCGCCTCACAGCAAGAAAGTTGCTGGTTTGAGTCCCGGCTGGGCCAGTTGGCCTTTCTGCATGGAGTTTGCATGTTGGTGTGGGTTTCCTCCTGGTGCTTCAGCTCCCCCTATAGTCCAAAGACATGCACTGTAGGTTAATTGGAGAAACTAAATTGGCCATAGAATATGAGTCTGTGTGTGAATGTGAGAGTGTACGGATGTCTCCCGTTACTCGATTGCGGCTGGAAGGGCATCCGTTGCGTAAAACACATGCTTTAATAGTTGGCAGTTCAATCTACTGTGGTGACCCCTGATAAATAAGGGACTAAGCCGAAGGAAAATGAATGAATGAATATGCATCAGTTATTGAAGGCAATTTTTATAGATTATAAGGAATACGTGTGTTGATCAAAAAGATAATAATAATAATCACCAGAAACTAGCTTAAACTAGTTTTGTAAGTAAAATAAAAGTAATGTATCTTATTGTTTCTCTTTGTAGGCAAAGATGAATTGTCATATTACTTCTGATTCGTGTAAAATACTTGCAATGCTTGCGTTTGTTTAAAACAAAATGGCTTCATTGCTTTAAAATATGCATTCACGTTATACTCATGTTGCACTGTCTGACTCCTTTTGAGGTCTGAAGTTGTTTTACTTCACGCCGCTGTGCAGAATCACTATAATTTATTTTTACTCATGGCAAGGCTATGCCCTCTTGGCTTTTAATGAAAGCCTCTCTTATAGTCTGTTAAAAGTTTTAATGTGTTTTGTGATGTGTTTGGCTCTAAGCCATTGACCATGATTGCAGTCCTACTTGAGAAACAGTCAGTGTCACAAGCAGTTGCCATCCAATCATTTCTATTCATTAGCGAGGAGTGCAGTGAAATGCTAAAGCTACTGTAATTACCAGCGCTTGATTTCACAGTTTTGTGTATCTCTTTACATGCTTCGGCTGCCATTTGAAATAGTTCTAGTGTCCTGTAACAATGTGTCCCGACCAGGAGTGCATTTCCCAAATAACAATGTAACTCGTGACTGAATTACCACAGTCTTTGGGAAAATAACTATGTAGTGTTTCCTAAAACTACACTATTAACAATTTCCTGCAGAATATACAGTACCTTACTGGCAGCAGTGCACCAGTAACTTACTATAAATCAGTTGCAGCAAAAATATGGTACTTGCTGTATTACTTGCACAATATCCTGCACAACATTGTTCAGTCTCATGTAAAAGTACTTGTATAGTCTTATGTGTATAGATAATATCTTATAGCATATGTTAGTTATGTGTTGTTTGTTTTTTTAATAGCTTCAGTGTTGTGTTTGTATTTATGATTAATTATGTTGAACTGTTGTCCTGCAAGACATGACATTTCATGTATCTGTATGTCCACACATGTAGCGGAATGACAACACAGCTCAACTTGACTTGATATTTCCTTTACAAACATTATTGAAACATTATTGGAACAGTATTCCAATCCAAAATGTGCATTAATTTGTGTGTGTTTGTGTGTGTGCAAATTATATTGTTTTACGCACATGCATAAACATTAAAAAGTGCATTAGTTTTAGTTTAAAATAGTCATAAATCTTAGTTTTGGTAGAACTTTGTTTTACATATTCATTGAAACATAATATGTATTATTACAGTAAATGGCACATATAAGACCTATATTTGCTTTGCAAACATTATTGAGAATATTCCATATAGTTTTATAAATTGAATATTAGCTATTGTACATAAAACTTACAATATCTAATAATTTAATCTCTTACATAAATCAACCATATGGTCAAGTAATGATGTAATGATTCATTAATATGTTGCCTATACTTGCATTTAGATTCAGAATTTATTTATATATTAATTTATTTATTTATTGCATTATTATTGTTGTTGTTGTTGTTGTTGTTGTTGTTGTTGTTATTTATTTATTTATTTACTTATTTATTTATTTATTTTTTACTATAATCTTACAACTTTGACACACTCAAACCACTGGAGAAATATTGGTCACACTTTATTTTGATGGTCCGCTTGTTGAATTTAAGTTACAATGCAACAGAGTCTTATAAGATTATACAGTAAGTTGACTGTTAGGTTGGGGTAGGGTTAGTGTAAGTTGACATGTACTTGCAAAGTTTCTTATAGTCAGTTAAATGTCTGTTGAATGTATGTATCAACAGATATTATGTAGACAGGCTACTAATACTCAAATAGACCATCAAAATAAAGTGTTACCGAAATATTTTGTAGCCTATATGTCATACACAGTACAGATGTTTTTTTCAATGGCCTACTATAAATTAGAACCTTTTAATGTTTCATATTTATTTTTCATCTTGCAAATTTTCCGCTTGTAAATCATAGGTCATCTAGCTTTCCTCATGAGCCATGGCTGGATTAGAAATGGCATGAATAATTGCATAGTGCACTGCGAAGGGAGTGCATGCAGTTGTCAAATTGAAGATTGCTAAAGCTGAACTGTTAAAAAAAAATTGTAAAAACAAATTACATGTAAGAGAGATGATTTAAGCTTATTTTACATAAATCAAAGGGGATTCCTTTCCTGTCAAAAGGAATATGGCGTAGAGGGGATAGCTCAGAATAGAACACAGGAACTATTCTGCTAACTTCATATAGAAGTGTAGCTGCAACCGCAGAAGTGACAGATAGATAGATAGATAGATAGATAGATAGACAGACAGACAGACAGACAGACAGACAGACAGACAGACAGACAGACAGACAGACAGATAGATAGATAGATAGATAGATAGATAGTAATAGGGCTGTGGTAGCAGACAAAAAAACAAGTTGGGAAACACTGAACTATATTAATAAATTGCCTGCAGTGATTTTGTTTCTTGTCTCTATTATTAGAAGACATATTTCCTCTTGGATTGTTTTTAGGATTATGGTTCTCTTCTAAAAATACCCCAAGGCACAACATATATGTCACTCGGATCGCCAGTTTCATAGTTGAGACCTTTTGTTGTCCCAGATTTTAGTATTTTTTTTTTTCATGTGTTTGCTGCTGAACAATTTTGCTTAAAATGCTGTTGGTTTTCTGGCTTCCATTGGTTTAGTTGGTCTGGTTTGATGAATGAATGATCACTGCTGAGACCCTATTAACCAGCTAAAAACAGCAGAGCAAACCAATGAATTGATAGGTATTCAGATTGTAGTGTTTTTATTACAACAGCAAGTGTTGCTTTCTCTTGTCAAGCAGTGTCTTGTCCTAGTTAGTGTATTTTGCAATCATAATTCTG
The DNA here is from genome assembly GCA_903798035.1 of Danio albolineatus. Lineage (NCBI taxonomy): Eukaryota > Metazoa > Chordata > Actinopteri > Cypriniformes > Danionidae > Danio > Danio albolineatus. The sequence goes on along the minus strand of CAIGQQ010015131.1, from coordinate 6,500,305 downwards.
TGAAGAGATGAAGTCAAACATGGACAACACATAAACTTAATACACAAATACTCTTCATTGAACATGTACACATATAGTAGACATCACCTATATACAGTACTATAGAACTGCAGGTTTACTGCTTATTTAGAATAACTATAATAAATGTTAACTAGTTAATTACTTAAAATTATTGTAACAAATGAAGTTATGGTAATTGATAACCTTAACTTTTTCAAATTTGATTGTAATGCAATAATGAGCACCTTTTGAAGCAATAGTTATTGTGATTTCAATGGTTTTGTTCTGCTGTCCATGGTGCTGAAACACACAAGCTGTTATATGATTCAGTGCTGTCCTTGGTGCTGAAATGAAGATCTATTTTGTGAAGCACAGCTGTCATTTTATTTATGCATTTAAGAAACTTACAAGTCTATCGTTTCGTTTCAGTCTATCACAACTTCAGGCAGCTAACATGTAGTGTGATGTAAAGTGTTGCATTGGATGTGACTATTGAATAACCTGTGTGAATAATGTTTATTTTTGTCTTTCTTTTGCAATTAGCAGTTATGTTTCACGCTTTATTTCGTGTTGACAGTCCCCTGCTAGAAGTGCTTCAACAGTCATTACTTTATTTGTTTATTTATTTACTGGTGCAGCATGGTGGCTCAGCGGTTAGCACTGTTGCCTCACAGCAACAAGGTTGACGGTTGAGGTTGAGTCCTGGCTGGCTCAGTTGGCATTTCTGTGTGGAGTTTGCATGCTCTCCCCATGTGCTCCGGTTCCCCCCACAGTCCAAAGACATGCAGTATAGGTGAATCGAGTAAACAAAATTGGCCATAGTGTATGTGTGTGTGTGTGTGTGTGTGTGAGTGAATGTGAGTGTATGGGTTTCCTAGTACTGAGTTGTGGATGTTAATGTAAAACATATGCTGGAATAGTTGTTGGTTCATTCTGCTGTGGTGACCCCTGATAAATAAGGGACTAAGCTGAAAAAATGAATATTTATTTATTTATTTATTAATTTATTCATTCATTCATTTATTTAATATTGTGGTTGTTTATAAAGTAAAAAAGATTACCTTATGTGTTATTTTTGTCAAATATTATTGGAAGAGCAATGGTTATAAATGATTACAATAGTAGAGACGAGACATTGGTGATCACACATACAGTACAGTACTTGTAACACGCTGTGGTTCTCTAGAATTGAGTTAAAATAAGTAGTGTTTCCATGTGTTTGATAAAAAGATTATGGTTATGATCTGAACTAGTGTTTACTTTAGGCTTTTTTTGAATATTATCAATCTAAACTCCTTACAGTGTTTGCTTGTTTGCACGTTCTTCCTGTGTTCGCTTGGTTTTCCTCCGGGTGCTCCGGTTTCCTCCAAAGTCAAAAGATATGCAGTATAGGTGAATTGAATGAGCTAAATCGGTCGTACTGTATGTGTGTGAATGCAAGAGTGTATGGGTGTTCCCCAGTGTTGGGTTGTGGCTGAAAGGGCATCCGCTGCATAAAAAACATGCTGGATTAGTTGGCGGTTCATTCCGCTCTGGCGATCCCTGATTAATAAAGGCCAAAAAGAAAATGAATAAATGACTGAATGAATGAATGAATGAATGAATCCCTTAAAGCAGTGGTTCTCAAACTGTGGTACGTGTACCACTAGGGGTACACAAGCTTCCTTTTAGTGGTACACGGAGGAATCACTGAATAGTTAAAGTACAAAAATGAACACTTTTAACACTTTGATGCATAGGATAACACTGATGTGATCAGTAAATTGATTTTAATAGGCTAAACCTTTTAATTAAGGGGGTGAGAATAATAAATATTCTTAATTAGAAGAAATAATCTGCCTTGTTTTTGAACTGTGCGATGTGTAGCTGCTTAATTAGGCCTACTACGCTACTGTACTTTAATACCGATTATTATGGTGGTACCTGGAGGGACACTTTTTTTCTTAGGCGGTACTTAAGAACCACTGCCTTAAAGGGATAGTTCACACAAAACTGAAAATTCTGTTTGGAAAATCATTAACTCACTCTTTACTTGTTCCAAACCTGTTTGAGTTTCTTTCGACCGTTGAACACAAAAGAAGACATTTCGAAGAACGCTGGACTCTAAAGCATTTTCTTACTATGTAAGTCAATAGTTACACATTTTCAATTTTCTTCTAAATGTCTTCTTTGCTGTTGTTCAGCAGAAGAAATAAACTCAATCAGGTCTGGAACAGGTAAAGGGTGACTAAATAATGATTGAATTTTTAATTTATGGTGAACTATCCTCTTAAACGTGTTACAATCCTAGCAAGATCCCTAGATAAATATCTATCTAGTAATATTATGGTGGACTGCAGCATACTTGGGCTTATTTTCCAGATTTAGGAGAGATTCGAAGTGTGTTTTTCAATGCCAGGTCTATAATTGAAGAACCTGACCTTAATTACTCATTCTAACCCTACTGCCTAAGAGAGTTGGCATTTAAAGCGAGCACGTTTATGAAACCTATTGAAACTCTTGGTATTGAGCAGAATGCCTTTATTTTTTTTACCTGCTTTCTGTTTGCGTCTCCTCACCTTTTCTTTGGCCTCTGCAAGGACGAGAATTCCATCCTCTAAAGCAAGGCCTTTCATAAAACCAACCCGCCTGTAATACACGACTGAAAATGTCCAACCGGGGCTAATGGAAGTCTATTGATTTAGGCTATTGGCCGTGAGTGGCTTACGTGGTGGAATTAGCGTGGATGTAAAAAGGGGGGAAAAAAATGCAATGCATTTAAAACGATTAATTATGTCCTTATGCGACTTGAGCTGCAGCTTTTGTTGTGCAAAAATCCGATTTCGTCAATACACCACGCGATGGCTTTGGCACCTTAATCTCAAACGCTTCTAAGTCTCTGCATGAAGAGATGTTTGATTAAAATCTCATCAAACTTTCCTCAGCGAAAAATCTTTCTCGCTGCGTGCGGAGTTAAACACACACACACACACACTCACCTGGGGCGCTGAATGCAGATGAGTTGTGTTTGGATGTGTTTATGTGCGGCTGTCATCTCCACGTCTTTATTCCCCAGTCTCTTGTGTTTACGGCTGCGACTACATCATGTCAAATGCATTTGGAGCAGCTGTGATTTCATACTGTCACTTTAACCCGAGACTGCTGATAAAGATTCTTTTTAGTTTAGGATGTTGTCAGATCTCTTTCTAGATCTAGGTCTGCGCCGGTGTAGTTTTCCGCTAAACTCCGTTGGGACTTCCAAGGAAGGCAATTACAGCGGCGGCATTAGAACAAAGGACGAAGATGCAAGCAGAATGAAGCAAGTGTAAACTTGTTAAGGCTGTTTGCTAAGGCAAGCATTACAATGACTATTTGAACTTACTCTTGTTCTGAGCCTGTATGCATCTCGTTTTTTTGCGCCACTTGCGTTATACCAACAGGATGTATTTTTTTTTTACTTGGTGGATGATTAAACTGGCATAAAAAAATTCAATGTACTCACACCAGTTTAGATTTACGTTTTGTTTCTACACTCACCGGCCACTTTATTAGGTGCACCTTACTAGTACCAGGTTACTAGTTACCTGCTGGAAGTAGTCATCAGAAGATGGGTACACTGTGGCCATAAAGGGATGGACATGGTCAGCAACAATACTCAGGTATGCTGTGGCGTTGATGCATGATGCTCAATTGGTACTAATTGGCCCAAAGTGTGCCAAGAAAATATCCCCCACACCATCACACCACCAGCCTGAACCATTGACACAAGGCAGGATGGATCCATGCTTCCCTGTTTTTGACGCCAAATTTTGACCCTACCATCCGAATGTCCCGGCAGAATTTGAGACTCAATAGACCAAGCAATGCTCTGATAATTTTCTGTAAACTCTAGAGATGGTTGTGCGTGAAAATCTTAGTAGATCGGCAGTTTCTGAAATACTCAGACCAGCCTGCCTTGCACCAACAACCATGCTACATTCAAAGTCACTTAAATCACCTTTCTTCCCCATTCTGATGATCAATTTGAACTGCAGCAGATTGTCTTGACCATGTCTACATGCCCCATGCAGTTGCTGCTATGTGACTGGCTGATTAGAAATTTCTGTTAACAAGCAGTTGGACAGGTGTACCTAACAAACAAACAAACAAACAAACAAACAAACAAACAAACAAATAAATAAATAAATAAATAAATAAATAAAATTTAAAAAAATATTCATTAATTCATTCATTCATTTTCTTTTCGGCTTAGTCCCTTTAATAATCTAGGGTCGCCACAGCAGATCGAACAGCCAACTTATCCAGCATATGTTTTACACAGCGGATGCACTTACAGCTGTAACCCATCATTGAGAAACATCCATACACACTGATACACTACGGACAATTTAGCTTACCCAATTCACTTATTGCACATGTGTATATGTATATATGGTTAAAACAGTTTTTTTTTGTTTTTTTGATGAGATTAATCGTGATTAATCTTTGCACTAATTTAAAATTACTTTAGAGTAAACTTCGATTTAATGAAATGTATTATGAAGTTTATATAGATAATTATGATTCAATTCAATTGCAGCTGTAATTTTTTTTCTTACATTTTTAAATGGAATAAATGGTTAACCTTGTAGCATCACTTCCACTGACTTCTGAATTTCCACGATACAGCCAGTGTGATAAAACTGTGACATATTCACACTCATGTATTTCGAATAAAACTAAAAACACATTTAGAGACTCTCAATAGACATTTCATATGTCAGATTGTGACAGAAATGCAAGAGGTAATGTCATATCACTTTGCACTGTCGCCACGTTTGTCCAACAAAACTGGGTTTGCAAAATCTCATAGGCTCACACTTTAAGAAGGTCCTTTTCAAACACTAGGCTGAATGCACGTCTTAGTGTTTATATTCAGATGAATGAAAATGCAAAACAGCAATTAAAATGCTAAGCAGTCAATGAGTCTGGTGTTTATGAGTGCATGTGTGTGTTGATGTTTATGGGCTCAGACACTTAAGTGTTGGATGAGAGGGGTCATTCTTTTATCAGTGTGGTGCCAAGCTGCGCAGGTCACAGTGGTGCACACAGCTGTACTCACAGATTGTATCGCTCAAAGGTTCTTTGTCATGTTTCATTCCTTTAGGCTAGATATCAGAACATCAGATTTTATCAGTCTCTTTTGTTTTCCCACACAACAGCAGCTATTTGCACTACTGATGCTATTTATAATGTGAAAAAAACACTCTTTGTCAGAGGTAGATACTATATTTACATCTAGAAAAAAACACACTATACACTATATTTTAAAATATATACTGTATATATATATATATATATAAAGATATAC
>CAIGQQ010015131.1:6462605-6474216 GCA_903798035.1 Danio albolineatus | reverse complement strand
ATTTTTTTTTTTAATCGATTCGTTAATTTGTATGTCTGTATGTTTGTTTGATTGTTCATTTGTTTTAGTTTGCAGAAAAAACGAATAAATTCAAAATATAAAGTCAGGAAAAACTGCGAGAAAATAAAACTGAGAAAAGGGATGTGTGATATATTCTCAAAAGTCACAATTGTGAGTTTAAAAGTTGCATTGACCTTTTTTTTAAATGTATTTATTTGAGTTTGTTGTAAAAAAAGACAAACTGAATTACAAATGCAAAGCCAGAATAACACACAAAAAACAAAAACTGGGCGTTGTATTCTCAGAATTCTGAAGAGAAAAAAAATCTGAATTGTGAGATTAAAAAGTCAAAGTGTTCATTCATCATTTTTTAATTCAGTGTATTTATTGATGGCATTATTAATGTTATATACGCTCTTTTTAACATTTCGTTCGGCATTTATTACTAACACACCGTAAAATGAAAAATAAATGTACTTAGCTGCAGTGCCTCCAAGAACAAAATCCTTGGCTTTGCCATATCTTTTAATAAATGATATTTTGAAAAACAGTCTGGCAAGATGTTGAGAATAATTCACAAAAAAAGAGTGAGCTGTGAAATGTGAAGAACAAATAAAAACTTTATATTTCAGCTGCACTGCCAGGTCCTCAAATATAAATCCAAGCCATATTTCAAATACTTGAATCTTCAGGAAGGATATGCAGAGTTTCTGCAAGTGCAGTTTCTTTACATGCACTAACAGAACAACAAATAGACATCTTTATCCAACAGCAGTATTGATCATGTGGTCGATGGACAGACATGAGTTCAGAGTTTCAAATATGGGTATTTCAGAAGTAGAGAAAAGAACAATCCATATTTGACCAAGTTTGTTTTTGTACAGTATTTTGTTTTATATGTGAAAATCTCAAGAACAAATTGACTCTCAATCTTATGATCCGTCTATTTTACTCAGTTTTAAAGGGTTGATTTAGTTTTTTTTTGGTGTAATAGAACATCACACTCACCGGCCACATTATTAGGTACCAAGTTGGACCCCTTTTGTTTCAGAACTGCCTTAATCCTTCATGGCATAGATTCAACAAGGTACTGGAAATATTCCTCAGAGATTTGGTCCATGTTGACAAGATAGCAACACGCAGTTGTCCATGATGTGAATCTCCCGTTACACTACATCCCAAAGGTGCTCTATTGGATTGAGATCTGTTGACTGTGGAGGCCATTTGAGAACAGTGAACTCATCGTCGTGTTCAAGAAAACAGTGTGATATGATTTGCGCTATGGTGCGTTATTCTGCTGGAAGTGGCCATCAGAAGATGGGTACACTATAGTCATAAAGGGATGGACATGGTCAGCAACAATACTTGGGTAAGCTGTGGCATTGACACGATGTTCAGTTGGAACTAATGGGCCCAAAGTGTGCCAATAAAATATACCCCACATCATTACACCACCATCAGAGATGCTCTTCTGCATACCTTGGTTGTAACAAGTGGTTATTTGAGTTACTGTTGCTGTTACTGACTGGATATTTTCTCTTTTTCAGACCATTCTCTGTAAACCATAGAGATGGTTGGCCATGAAATTCCCAGTAGATCATCGGTTTCTGAAATACACAGACCAGCCTGTCTGGCACCAACAACCATGCCACATTCAAATTCACTTAAATCACCTTCCTTCCCCATTCTGATGCTCGGTTTAAACTGCAGCAGGTCGTCTTGACCATGTCCACATGCCTAAATGCATTGAGTTGCTGCCAAGTGATTGGCTGATTAGAAATTTGCGTTAACAAGCAGTTGGAGAGGTGTACCTAATAAAGTGGCCGGTGAGTGCATTCAGTGCATGGTGGTTTAACTTGTTGACTTGTTCTGGGTTTGACTTGGTATGGGTTTTTCGTTCCAAAAAGAAAAAAAAAATGGTTGTGGTGTTGTGATTGGTTAGTTGTCCTATTGTGTTGTGATTGGTGGACAGTTTCAGTACTGCCTCCCTCAAGCTACCATGAGACTGCTGGCTAAGTATGAGACAGAGAAAAACGAGCGCACTTCTTGTCAAAGATCAAAACTTCATCAAAAATCACAGACATTTCATTCTGAAAAAACTCTCCAGCTGCCGTGATTCCTGAGAACCATTGCGATCTGTTAGCATCCTAAAAGTGCAATTGCATCTAGTTGCAGCTTTGCATATATAAGCTGAAACTGCACATCTCAACGTGATGTTCTCCTCGTGTTTGAACCTAGTGTAAAATCCTAAAATCTGCTATTTACTGTAGAAAGCACCTATTTTGAATATCACACTCAAACTAATGAGCCCCCATCCAAATTTCAGCCAGAACTCCTGAGATTCATAAATAAATGGTCTCTTCTATGATGTTACTGTGCAGAAACAGTGTATTATATGAATAGACTAAACCAATAAGACAATAGATTGCAAGCAGTTGTGTGTGTTGACTGGTTTTAAACCATAATTCATGAGCGCTGGGTGTCAAATAGGACGTCGCCCGCTTGCTTAGAATTAATTGACTCAGACAACCCAGTCATTTCCGCAGCGTTTAAAAAGTTAGATCTCCACAATATGCTGCAGCTTTCCCACCAAGCACATGCCCTTATTTGTTCTCTCATAAATCAGATTTGGACAGGTGGTGTTGGGATTTTTTTTCCTTTTTTTTCTTCCTCTGAAGCTCTCTCACCATCTGGGATCACCATAGTTTTCTTTGCTGGTGTTTCTGAAGACAAATAAACCCAGGAAGGATTACAGCAAACGGTTGCAGCAAACACGGAACTCCCTGTAAATCTATGACCTTCTTTCACAAACTTTGCTAGCTGGAGACAAAATGTGCCTTGTGTTTGCTTTTTTTGGGGGGGGGATTTGGGAGATGATGCTAATAACAGTTCCTGCACGATATATCGTTTTAGCATTGATATTACAATGTGGGAGTTCACAATAATCACTTGGTAGTATCTGTAATGTCGAATTAAGTATATAGTTGACCACAATTCATCCAATTCATTATATTCTGGAGTAATTCTGACTAAAGTTTAATTTTATGCCGAGTTCAGACTGCATGATTTTAGAGTAGTCGTGTCACAGATGTTTTCACACTACATGACTATCTGGGCTAGCGTTGTGTCGCTGCTTTGTTTACACTGCAAGATGGATCAATGACAGGGGGTTTCACACTGTGACTTTAAAATAGGAAGAATCGCCGACAACTTTGTACAAACTACGTCTCACAACCAAAAAACCCGAAATATATCTTGTGTTATTAACTATAAAATAAAAAAGAAGCCGTTAATGGGGTAGAAAATGTACATATTTGCTCACCTGGCTTTGAAGGGATTTAGTAATTTCTGCTCAGCTTGTTTTATTTCTTGACCGGGTTGTAATATTGCTCAGACAACACGTCAAACAGACACGGGTGCTCCTGCCAAGTTTACACTCGTTTTCCCACCATTTCTTGCGTCCAAATAAACTGAAAATGAGCGCTTTTAACTTCTCCCCCTATCCTCCTGCTGACCTGCAGGTAACCACACTGGCGAATGCTGCTCTCTCATTGGCTGTAGCCAATGTTATTTTCAGTCAAAACTCACACGACATGATTTGAATCGCCGACAGCTCCAGATATGTACAGTAGCATGCTAAATATCTCACGGGCATCGGCGACTCATCGGCGATTCTTTCAGATCACGTCTTTGATAGTTCACATTGTGTGATTGTTACTCGCGTGAACGAGCACCGATTTGCCTGTGATTTCTCAAGACCTGTCGGCGAGTCAAAATCGGGGTTAAAATCATGCAGTCTGAACTCGGCATTAGAGTTTATCATCTGCATGTGTTTATATGTCGTGTACATATTTAAAGAAAATGTAAAGCATTTAGGCTCATGAAATTATAAAGCTTGTAGCTTAATTGTAATTGTAACTATTTTCTTATAATTGTTTACACAAAGAGCGTGCAGTTTTATTGTACATTTGAGTAAAAGTGTACAAAAACATTACAAAATCATCCCAATAAATGTAAAATTATGAATTATTTCCAAATAAAGCTATTCATATTGAAATATACACTACCTGACAAAAGTATTGTCGCCTGTCTTGACTTCTATTGTAGTTGATCATTTAATAGGCAAAGACAAAGGCCTCTAGATTACTTTTATTTATTTAATTAGAACAGTAAGGTCTAACTTTGACTGGACAAAAGTCTTGTCACTTAAGATAAATAATGTACAGTATAGTATATAAAGTCATGGTGCAAAGGAAAAATAATTAATATTGTTTATGACTCCCATGAGCTTGGACGACTGCATCCATACATCTCTGCACTGACTCACATAACTTATTAATAAAGTCATCTGGAATGACAAAGAAAGCATTCTTGCAGGACTCCCAGAGTTCATCAAGATTGTTTGGATTCATCTTCAACGCCTCCTCCTTCATCTTACCCCAAACATGCTCAATAATGTTCATGTCTGGTGACTGGGCTGGCCAATCCTGCAGCACCTTGACCTTCTTTGCTTTCAGGAACTTTGAAATGCAGGCTGAAGCATGAGAAGGAGCGCTATCCTGCTGAAGAATTTGCCCTCTCCTGTGGTTTGTAATGTAATGGGCAGCACAAATGTCTTGATATCATCACAAATGTCTTGAAACTGAATGTAACCACAAACCATGATTTTTCCTTCACCAAACTTGACTAATTTCTGTGAGAATCTTGGGTCCATGCGGGTACCAATAGGTCTCCTGCAGTATTTGTGATAATTGGGATGCAGTTCAACAGATGATTCATTGGAAAATTCTACCTTCTGCCACTTTTCCAAATGATCAACTAGAAGTCAAAATATTATTTGTTGCTCTTACAACTGGGATCAATGACAAGACTTTTAAAATGCCACTTTAAGCTGAATACTAATATCTTGAAAAATTATTTACTGTCATCTGTTATATAGAAATTTTGGGAAATAATATAAAAGGCCTAATAATTCAGGAGGGCTAATGATTCTGACTTCAACTCTGCAAAAAAGCTAAATATTGCAATCTGTTTTGTTTTCCCACTAGTCCCTGATGTCTGGACCCCTTTTGGTGGGCTGCATATATTTTCAGGTCATGTACTGTACGAGTTGTTCTTTCAAGGGAACACAGCTTAAGTCTGCCTTTAGTCTCAATCCCATTCTGTTTTATTTTTAAACCCGTATCTTTCTATTTGTCTGCACTCTGTTTTTTGATAAAGCAAAAGGAGAGCAATGAGAGTGTTTGTTTGCATATGCTGTTAGTAGTTTAGCACTCGATTTACTTAAGTAATGATGTCAACACTAAATTATTTGCAATGTTTAAATGGAAATGCTCATTCCACATTTTTATCAAACCATGATGCAGCGTTTCTGCTTCAGTGGTGAATGCAATCATCGGTAATCATCAGCAAAAGTTGTTATCATCAACATTCAATAGGAGTTTGTGTAAGGCAAAAATCTGGTGCATATATTATATCTTCTATACTCGTATTTTGATTATTGTAGTAAATGATTACTTTAGGTCAAAATATATGCAGGATTTGAATTCACATTTTTTTCCTTCAAAGTAAATAGTTAAACTTAAATTGTTATGAGGATAGATACATAAAATTGATACATAATATTGTTTAGAATTTTCAGATGCCATCTTTTAAACAGAATTGTTTTGTTTTGTTTTGTTAATGTATGTATTAATGTATATATTTGCTTGTTTGTGGCCAAAAACAAATGGATTACATTCTAATATTTAAAAAAATATATTACAATAATAATATAAAAATAAATTGAAGTAAATCAGTAACAAAGTTCAAAAATAAAAGTAATAACAATTCAAAAACTAAATTAAATAATAAAATAAAATAATGATATAAAAATTAATTGAAAAAAAAGTCAGCAATAATTTTACCAAAATTTCAAAATAAGTTAAAGTAAAAAATATAAAAAAGCAATAAATGAATTTAAAAAGTACATTAAATAGTAATATAAATATACATTGAAAAAACGTTTAAAAAATTAAGTAATAAAAATGTAAAAAAATAAATAAAATAAATAATTTAATGATATAAAATAAATGGCAAAAATAGCAACAATTTTAACAAAATGTAAAAATAAATTAATGGAAAAATTAAAAGTATATTAAAATGATAATATAAAATAGCAACAGTTAACAAAAGTTAGAAAAAAAAATTTGTAATGCAAATGTAAAACAAAATAAACAACACAATGAGAGAAAAATAGATAAATAAAAGGGCAACAATTAATTAAAGTTCTAAAGTTCTAAAGTGCTAATAATATTTAAATATATATATATATATATATATATATATTTAAATTCAGCAACAATTGTAGCTAAATTTTAAAAATAAAGAAAGTATTAAAGAATGAGGAAAAATAATTAAATTAAAATAAATTAAAATAATTCTATAAAAATAAATAATAAAATAAAACATTTATTAAAATAATAATATAAAAATATATGGAAAAGAAACAGTTAACAAAAGTAAAACATAAAAGTAATATTTTTTTATTATTATTTTTTATTAATATATTTATTTATTAATATATTTAATATAATAATTTATTTTTTTCCATCAAGGCAGCATTTATTAAACGTAAAAAGATTTTTTTTTATTGTTAAATAATTGTACATTTTTATTACTTATTGCATGTAGTTTCAAATGAAATTATGAATCCAGTCATTATTGCTTTTATGACTATTACAATAATAATAATAATAATAATAATAATAATAATAATAATAATAATTTTAAAAAAAATCCTAATGGCCCTAAACTTTTGACCGGTAGTGTAAACACAGACTTAAAATTAAAGTACACATTTGTGTGATGTGTTCTAAGACATGAAATGCCCAAAATATTATTTTTATTCCACATTTTTTAGTTTATAACTTAGTTTTAATAAGAAAAGTCAAAATTGTGAGTTAAAAAGTTGCAGTTACTTTTTTATAATATTTATTCTGTAGCAGATGGCACAGATGTATGTCTAAATGAGCACATTAGTATGATTATACACTCGTTTAGAGCTCCAAAAACAGTTCCTGTCATCATTGTCAATTATTTTGTATTATTATCTGTGTGTGTACATGCATATGTTGCATAATAGTTTTTGTGTAAACCCAGAAACATCGATTCATGAACTCCAGCGATCTTTGACGCAGCGAAGAATGTAGCAGCACCGCGATATGCTTTCCATAGCCACAACGGTGGAGACAGAAGTGATAAACAGATACGTAGAACAGAGATGCGCCTCAGAGCCTCCGGACACACGGCTGTAGTATCAGTGCCCGATGTGTCACAGAGCAGCGTGTTTGAGACAGATCACGACCGCAGATGCACTGGCTGGTAATTGATCATCTTCATGGTTTGCCACTGTCCAGCGACACTGCAGCGAGCTGTGCGAAACAAACACACACACACACAGAAAAAGAGAGAGTGCTGTGGTCTAATTGGACTGGTTCCTCTAACTCAAACAGAAAAATCTTGTCAGAATCACCTGCACAGCTGAGTTTTTGTCTCTAATTGGAATCGCAGTCTTTCACAGGGCACACGCTCTCTCTTCATCCCACATCTTATTGTTGTTCTCCTTGACTTAAGGCTCATACACACAAAGTATGAGCTTGCCCTATCCATTTTTTCCTTGCTCTAAAAGCATACACAAAAAAAAAAACGCAATAACAATCCATAAAGACAGAGCGATCTCAAGAAATGCGTACACATTAAACAACTGAAGCAGATTGAAAACTATGCATACTATACAGTCACACCAAAAATTGTTCAGGCGCCACATTTAACTTGTTATATATATATAACTAGTGGATGCAGGGCACTGTAGTTAATTCATGTAAGTGAGAAGTCTTAACCCCCAGTAACACTCCATGGCTATTTATTATATGTATTTCCAACGCTACCTCACGGCAATTCGTAACTTTTGATTTAGTCGCTAATTCGCATGATTTCGTACGATCTAATTCGCACAATTTAGTACGATTTGCTCATCACCCAATGACGGTTGGGTTTAGGGGTGGGGTTGGGTGCCACGCCCCCCCTTTTTTAAATTGTACATTTTCGTAGGATTGAACAAATTCGTACGAATTAGCCACTAAACGTGGCCAAACGTAAAATGCTTACGTTTTCTCGTGAGATCAGGCTGGTATTTCCATGAGGGCCTTCTGAAGGGTTAAAAGAATCATCCGCTTCGAATGTTATTGCTCACAAGGGCTTGTCATACAATGAAAAAATATATCCAGAGTTTTGATTTAGCCTATGATGGCCAGTTCATCATTTAAGAAATCCCGCCATGATACCTATTCTTTCAGCCGGTTCGAATATTCCCACTCGATTGAATTGGCGTTATCAGTGGTTATCAGTGGACTTTGATATTAGTTTTTTGAGTCATTGCAGAGATGTATGGATGCAGTCGTCCAAGCTCATGGGAGTTATACACATTAATTATTTTTCCACTGCAGCATGGCTTTATATTCTATACTGTACATTATTTCTGTTAAGTGACAAAACGTTTGTCTAAGCAATTCAGAACTTACTGTCCTAGTTAAATAATTAACGATCAAGGCATGATCATATTTAATTTTGGTAAAATAAGCGTAATCTAGAGGCCTTTGCCTTTCATATAAGCCACTTCTAATACCAAAGGATCGACTAGAAGTCAAGTTATTATTTGTTGTTCGTAAAACTTGAATAGGCGACAAGACTTTTGTCAAGTAGTGTACAGTATGTGGGGCTATAGACCATTTCAACGTGGTGATGTTATTGGCCCATGAACATCTCCTGCTTGTTGTCAAACTATTTTATAACTGTAACAACAGGCGGTTCAATCATATCTTAACATTAAAACTGTTATACTAACATTATCAACATGTGAACCTTTTTGGATTCTCCAAAGTTATACAAATTAAGAATGTCAAACAGGGAATACGTTAAACCATTGTCATTGTTTACATCCCTCAAAATGGTCTATAATTCTGCAATGTAGATGCACTAAAAATGGAGAAACAGACCTGGAGCATGCGTACATACATGCAGTACACAATTGTTGTTGTTGCTGCCTGACTACAGTCGAAACGTGGAGTGGTGACATCATCATTACACGAAGTGAACTTTCACAAACTAATTTCGAGAGGAACACGTGATATGGTTGACTGCAGCTGGTCCTTGTTGCTAATCATTAGCCAGCCAATCGGAATAGCCCAAATTTAATATAAATATCCAACCCAGAAATCCATTTGCTATTTTCGTTTAGGAAACTACCCCCATCCTTCTCTCTCCTCCTCAATCCTAGGATCGGACAACACGGCAGCTCAGTGACTAGCATTGATGCCTCACAGCAAGAAAGCCACTGGTTTACATCCTAACCGAGCCAGTCGGCATTCTCTGTGCGGAGTTTATCTGTTCTCCCCGTCTTCGCTTGGGGTTTTTCCCGGGTACTCTGGTTTTCTTCCAGAGTCACAAGCACATAATGCATACATACTGAATTGATTCCTATAGCACCATTGTTTAAGTTATAGGGCTCTCAACTGATCTCGTAGCCCTCCTAATGCTCATTGACCAGGCAGGAGCCTTGAGCTCATCTATCCCAGAGCTCAGGGTTCTCTCCTGGGACAGCATGCCAAACCTGCTACAGTAGTCAAACAATATCTAAGTGTGAACTCTTGAAATATATTGATTGGCTATACACACATTGTGCAACAATTCCCCTCCAGTTTTCCAAAAATAACCTCCAAAATCCAATATGATACAAAAATATTTACATTTACAGCTAAATGCATCTCCTTGTGTATGAGCTGCTAGTTTTCCTTTGTCCTTTTCTCCCCTGATTCCCTGAAATATATCCCTTTTGTCCTGTTCAAGCAACTTTGAGTTTCCTTCCCTTTTTTTTTTGTACTCATTGGTCAGCCGGACTCTATGCCTCCTAATGTCTCCATTTCTCTCTGTCAGTGTTGCTGTAATCCTCCCAGAATAACTCGGAAGGGAAAGAACGTCCTTGGAAAGTCAATGGCCCCGGTGCAGATGTAGGTGCTCGGTTTTAAAACAATGCAGAAAGAAAAGTCTGGAACGATGAATTAGAGTGTAATAGCCCTCGCAGGTGCTTTAAAATGAGTTTTCACCTGTTGTGCTTCAAAACACACACCAGCATGTATTACTTCTTTCAGGTTGTGTTTCTGTCAGGGTTGAGAACTCATTAAAACAATCACAAAGGCACGTTTGATCGGCTCCGTTTCTAGCTCC
This sequence comes from Danio albolineatus, assembly GCA_903798035.1. Taxonomy (NCBI): domain Eukaryota; kingdom Metazoa; phylum Chordata; class Actinopteri; order Cypriniformes; family Danionidae; genus Danio; species Danio albolineatus. Next base: position 6,463,953 of record CAIGQQ010015131.1, on the reverse strand, counting down.
ATGGAGGAGATAAAACATGCAGTCTAAAGTAGGTTCACTGGTCTCTGCTTGTTAGAATTAATTGAAATAGTCAAATTAAATAGTCTGTTTTTTTTTTTTTTGTTTTTTTTCAAGGAATTTCTTTACTTTTTTCCAGAGCAGATACACTGAAAAAGATTTTCAAAGATGATTCCTTGGATTTACTACTTTTTTTTTACGTTAAGTGGTAGTAAACAATTCATTTGGGCTGAATTTGAACAAACAAATTAAGTTGAATATCATTAAATTTAATTTGTTTGTTTAAATTCAACATAAATTGATTGTTTGGAACAGTTTTGCAGACATAATTTTTTTCAGTGTATATAATAATTTTGTGAAATATTATTATTCATTCATTCATTTTCTTTTTGGCTTAGTTGCTTTATTAATTGTGAGTCTTATCCAGCACATGTTTTATGCAGTGGATGCCCTTCCAGCTGCAACCCATCGCTGGGAAACACACATACACTCTTGCACACACTCACATACGCTATGGTCAATTTAGCTTATTCAATTCACCTGTACCGCATGTCCTTGGAGGAAACCCACATGAACACCGGGAGAACATGTAAAAACTCCACACAGAAATGCAAACTGACCCAGCCGGGGCTCGAACCAGCGACCTTCTTGCCGTGAGACGATTGTGCCACCCACTGTGCCAACGTGATGCCCCCAATATCATTATTTTACCTTTTTTTATGACGTTTTAATTTGTTTTGATGTAATTTACACATTTTATGGTAAAAGCTAAATTTACAGCATTCTTTGCTCCAGTTGCTGTCAGATGTACAATAAATTCATTCTTTCGCTTTCTTATTCGGCTTAGTCCCTTTCTTAATCTGTGGTCGCCACAGCAGAATGATCCACCAACTTCTTCAGCATATGTTTTACGCAGCAGTTGGCCTTCCAACTGCAACCCATCACTGGGAAACACCCACACACTCCCATTAACACACATACACTACGGACAATTTAGCTCACCCAATTCACCTACAGCGCATGTCTTTGGACTTGTGGGGGAAACCGGAGCACCCGGAGGAAACCCACACGAACACAGGAAGAACATGCAAACTCCACACAAAAATGCCAACTGACCCAGCCAAGGCTCAAACCAGTGACCTTTCCTTCTATGAGGTGACAGCGCTACCCACTGCACCACCATGCTGCCCATGCACAATAACTGTTTCTTAAAATTATCAATGTTGAAAAGAGGCACAAAACAGCAATGGCAATACAATAACCTTGTATTTGTTTATTTTATTTTATTGTATTTTATTTTGTTCTGTTTTGTTTTGTTTTGTTTTGTTTTGTTTTGTTTTGTTTTGTTTTG
>CAIGQQ010015131.1:6414057-6434789 GCA_903798035.1 Danio albolineatus | reverse complement strand
TCAAAGCCTGTGTTGTGCACATTGCATTTAGTGATATGGAAGACTTTGAAGCGGATTCGTCTTAAAAGACTGAGTTCTTAAAACCAGTGTCCTTCAGTGTCCTCACAGGATGTAGTCCGGATTGTGCATGTGAACGAGCGGTCTGCGTGCAGTGGGGAGTGAGGCGAGGTGAGCGAGGGTCACAGACGGACACGCCGAGGCTGCTGACTTGGCAGCCGATAAGAATAGAATTAGCGCTAGATGGACAGCTGTGCGGCGCTGTTGATGAGGTAGAAGTGATGATAAGCCGTTCATGGCTGTTTGTGGAAGAGGAAATGATATGATGCTGATAAACAGCTGTGCCAGGCACAGGCTTTTCTTTGGTGATAACAGACACGCTGCTCTGTTGTTCAGCTTTTACATGATGCCCATCGCAAGATCTGTCGGTGGGTAAATCTGCTTACCTGTGTGACAGCAGGAACAAAGACAGCTGGGCTTGTGTTTGCCAATGAGGCATTACATTTATCCTGTGCTTCTGGAGGTCATGTGCTTCCACATTATTAATATCTCATGTATTATAGCTAGTGGTAACTACTAAAAGCATCATAGCATAGTAAACAACTATAAAACTATTAATTGATCCCAAAGTCTGTGTGCACTGGAAGTTGCTGAGACTTTTATTACAGTATGTTGATGTACATACAACTGAAATTGAATATTAAGTAGGGGCGGGGCCATTTCTTTGTGGCAAACAAACTGTAAGATGGGCAAAGATAAAAAAACTGAGGTCAACAAAGACGCACCGTCATTCCAAATGGAGACTTTGATTGATGATTATTAAAACAAGCTTTTTTTTTTCCAGTGGATTAACTTGAGTGGATTAATTGTTCACCTAATGAATAACAATTTGCGCTAGCAAAATAAACACAGTCCATTTGGATTTCACACTGAGTTTAACAACCGAGAAGCTACAACCCTAATTTAAAAATACATGACTACTGTTTATATTTGCAAGCCAACAATCGGTATACAGGCATGGTTCTGATACGATGAGCCTGATAACAAAAGCAATTTTTAATTCAAAACCTATTCGGCTGAAAGAAAATGCAAGGAAACATCCAACGCTAACTTTTGATTTAGTGGTTAATTCGTATGAATTCGTACAATCTAATTCGTACAATTTAGTACGATTTGCTCATCACCCAATGACGGTTGGGTTTAGGGGTGGGGTTGGGTGCCATGCCTCCTTTTTTAAATCGTACATTTTCGTACGACTGAACTCGACGTGTGTTTGGATATAACTTTTGACCACACTTCGTTATTATTGTTCATTTATTCGTTTTCTGGAAATTAGAATTACAAAATATCCCAGAGATTGATATGTACTTTAAAGTTTTAAAGAACATTTTACGAGCATGTTTAAAGTTACTAGTTAAAGTTAATAGCCTTAGCTAGCATCGAGCAATGCACCAAAAACACAAATGAACTAAATGAATGCTATACAAACATTAAGGAAAAACCTTTCAGCCATCCTTAGCGGCTGCATGACACTTAACCATTTGGCAGTTTAAGCAGAACACCCTATAAACAGTGTCAAAAGCTATAAATCATTCTGATTGATGAATTTAACATAAAGTATCTACAGTAACACCAAATACAATAAATGTGTTGATGTGAATATTTGTTTAAGAAATCTGCCACTTTTCAAGATACTAAACATCCACTTGCCTTCTTTGTTTTAAAAAGCAGATTTAATACTTTTCTATTTCAGGAGATGACAAAAAATTGTACTCTGTGGAGGAAAAGGTCCATTCACACCATGTTGAATTACCATAATTGCGAGATTCTAACTTGTAAAATTTGTTCACAAGAACTAGCAATTACTTCTATACTGGGAAGTTTCTGAGAGCTACAACGTGACCGCTGTGCCACTCGAGAACAGTGAAGAATAATGAAAGCACCATGTTTAGGCGTTGATAGGGTCGCCATAGACTTGCACAAGTTTGAGTCATAGGACATGAACTACTCTGAGTAGAACGTCATGTGTTGCCGTTTTGAAATTATAATAATTTCGACATGACATGAATGCGGCAGAAGTCAGAGGCAAAATTGCCATGCGGCACTCTCAACTAGCAGTTATAATCCAAATTAAATTTTAATCAGATTTGGCCAATTCATTCAGAGTGATGTTAGTGTGTGTGATTAATTTCTCTTTTTTTCTTTTTTGGACTAGGCTTCTTGTCCAATTACAAACGGATTATTAGGGTGAAAGCAAATCTAATCTAAAAATAATAATTGAATTTTAGATTTCCTGATTAACTGCAATTAACAACTGCAAGACAACACTTGGAAACCTTTCACAGTTCAAGCTGTATTGCCATAAGTTTTGAAATTTGCAGTTTTCTATATTTCTTCTGAAAATGCAAGTGAAAAAAAAAAGTTTTCCTTAGATTTTTTGTCTTGTTTCTAGTCTAAATTTCTACAAATTCTTAAATAAGTGAAGTTTTATAAACTAATTTCGAGAGGAGCATGTTATATGAATAAGCACGACTGGCTGCTCATCTGTACTCTCAATCAGAGTGATCCAAACTTACTATAAATGGATCATTTTTTTCCCTACTGCTCTTCATTTTGAAAGATCATTTTGAAACGAAAGTTTTTCTTAAATTTCTTTGTCTTGTTTCTAGTCTAAATATCTACAAATTCTTAAATCAACAAGCATTTTGTAGAAAAGCAATACATATTGTCTTGTTTTAAGAAATAATATGCCAAAATTAAGTTAGGTTTTCCTTTAAAAAATCAATAATCTGCCAACGGGGTGAGCAAAATAGTCTAACAGTATGTCAAAAGGAAAAACAACATTATTTTGCTCATCCCATTGGTTGATCTGATAAAAGCAGTTTTGTTTTTGTTGTTGCAGTGCAGTAGCTGTGTTCTACAAAGACCCGGAGGGAACGTAATGGTAGGGGAAAAATGGGTGGGAGAAAAAAAACAAATGGATAGGAGAATAAAAACAATGATAGGAATACATATAGGAATACATAAGTTTTTTGCATTTCTTCGCCAAGATGTTTTGCATTATCTCGCAAAACTGTTGTTCGACAAACACTTCCTTTTCATTTCATACATGTGAATTCTCTCATTTTTGCTGGAATTCTCCTATATTTTATCATTCAGTCCCGCTATTATCCTATCATTAAGTATTTTCCCATATTTCTCCTATATTTTTAATCATGAAAGCAGGTTGAAATTTATATAAAAATGTCTGCATTCACTCTCTATTCATCAAAGCTGTTCGTTGATCGTCGCCGTTCCTATATGCGACCTCTGAGTCAGTGAGTGCTCAGTTCAGCTTCTGTACACACCATTTAAAGAGGAGCTAAAGTGCAGGACACTATGTGTTTAAACAGACAAATACACTTAACAATATGTAAACATGTATGGCCTGCGTGTTTTATAATAAACATAACAATTTTTCTATTAAATGAGCATGAACGGTTACTAAAGTAATGGAATGCTTTCATTATAGATATGTGCATTCCTAAAATGATACCTCATATTAATTTGCAGCTCTTTACTTGTTTGATAACAGAGTTGTCACTTAAAATGGCGTGAAGCTGATCTGGGATCAGTTTATCATAAGGAGTGTGTCCGTCAGTTAGCGCTTATACATGCATTCGCTATGAAGGGCGGCGATGGACACACAGCTTTAATGGAAAGTAAGTTAATGGAGACGTTTTCATATTAATTTCAGTGTACTTTCAAGATGAGAAATATGGGAAATGTTGTAATGATAGGATGATAGCGGGATAGAATGGTAAAATACGGGAAAATCTTTGCAAAACGGGAGTGTATGATTGAGTGTAAGAGTTTTTTTCTCCCATCCATTTATTTTTCCACCCATTTTTTTTCCCCCACCATCACATCCCTTCCGGGTCTCCGTAATGTTCCCATCCGAATCCGTGGATTAGACTTACAGTATATGCAAAACTGGAATACCACATACAACATTTGCAAATAAAGCACCATTTTCTTCCACTGTGTCAAAGAAAACAAAATCGTGCAATGAGTGTGTAGAGACTTTTGAAGGAGCGAGACTGCTCAATACAGTTCTGGGAGGTAATAATACCAAACCACTTTGATGACAGACTTTGGCTGAAGCATCCGGACCCAACTCGATTCATTTATTTGACTCTGAGTCGACTATTTCGCTAAGGAATCAATAGTTTTAAACAGCGCACTTTCAGATTTAAACCTCAGCCGGATGTTTTCATTCACTTAGTGCTGTGTTACACACTGCATGGAAGCTCATTTTCAAAAACCCATAATAGGGGCTCTTTAATTCGCATACTGGAATATGGAATATCCATTTCCACCATATAGTTTACAGTATGTGCATTTTTTTCTCACCCAATTGAACGTGTATTGCACACACTTTCATTTTTTCAATTCATCTTTATTTGTATAGCGCTTTTACAATGTAGATTGTGTCAAAGCAGCTTCACACGCAGTATAAAAAATTTAAACAGTGTCAGTCCAGTTTTCAGTGTTAAAGTTCAGTTTAGTTCAATTCAGCGTGGTTTATTATTCACTGCTGAGAGTCCAAACACTGAAGATTAATCCATCGACTGGGGTCTTACAGGGATCGGTCTCATGCTCTTCAATCCTCCATGACTACCACGGCAGCTGCTCAGGATACGGCCTGGTCCAGGATTATGGAAACCTTATGGATTTTATAAAAAACAGACTAACATGAGAGCAGATGGCGTTCAAATTATAATGTCTTTTGGGAAGTGTTCCCCACACTTGCTCGCACATGTGTTTAAATGAGCACTTATGTGCATCTTGGTGTCTCAATTAAGATTTTTTAACACAATATTCCAAAATATGCTTAAAAATACATAGCTAGGGTCGTTGTTGTTGGTAGGGAGGATTTGTTGGAACCTCAAGCACTACACATACCTGTCTATATTCCGATATCGAAAGGATTTCGAAATCTCTGACCATGCCAGTTGTTTCATTCAGTGTCCTTTCTCGTGTGGACACAAACAATATCCCCCAAATCCATCTTGCTCCTTTAGAGAGGTGCGGACAAGCTTTTTAAAGAGTCATCATTTCACTTGTCTGAACAAAAACAAGAGGGGTTGGTTTGACTCCCGGATGGAGGGAAACTAATCAATGTTAGGCACTTGAAGTCCAATTATACTTGTTTCTTTGAAGCCTCTGTGCAGTTTCTGTTGTGGTGTCTTGCTTCGTACTATGCAAAAAAAGCTTCAAGGATATGAGAACATTTTGAAATATATATATAAATATAAATATTCCATTCTTTATTTTTTATTTTTTTGTCACACCCTTATATTACTTCTCCAAATCGGAGATGGCGTAAAGCCATACAGGTTATTTCAGAAAGGATTTCAGAAGATTTATTCTGAGTGAAGTGCTGTGGTGCAGTATTGAGCAGCTCAGTCTCTTTTGTTTGTGTGGATCAGGGGTGAGTCGGCCTCTTTCCTGGAGCTGTGCTGTTGCGGAGTGCATGGCTATCTAGATATGTGAAGACATTGTTTTTTTATAGAGAGCATTGATACCTGGGCCGGAGTGTGGAGCGGGGGTCTTCAAAGTCAAAGACACAACATATATAATAGTGGCCTTCAGAGAACGCACTCACAGTTTGTTTGTGCATCAGTAATGTCAGACTCATGCATATCTAATGCACAACTCCTGTACTGTATGCTACTGTAAGTGTCTGCGTATATACAGTATAGCGCCCAAATGCTAATATTCCTTGCACATTTATAATAAATATTACCCTTTTTTTAAGTGAAGGGAAACAAATCTGACTTACAATAGCACTTACTGGTTGTTCCCTTACTAGTTAATTACTGTTTGTCCATTAAATAACAAGGAAAAGAAAAATAAAGAGCTAGAGTCTAGACCGACTTCGACTTTTCATGGCATTTATATATTGCTGCCCCCTAAAGTGCTTCTATAACCATTTGCATGTCACTTTGGATAAACGCATCTATTAAATGACTAAACTGAATGTAAATGTAAGTGAGAATCACTATTAAATTAATTTCATACATTATATTTTGGATTTTATAATGTAATCTCTCCCTCACACACACACATACTCATGTATTCTCTCACTGTATGTTTGTGTACGCACAGCACAGTACAGTTCAGAATAAGAATGCTGATTTTCTTTCGCACATAAATATTTCATAATGACCATGGTTTATTAAACTGAATCACATTTTGCCATAGGGAAGAAAATCGGTGTTGCAATTTTGTAGTATTACTCTGTATCATTAAATTAGTTTTAAGAATGATTCTGCATAATGACAGCAAAGGGAAATGCCAAATAATACTAATTTAAAAATAATAATACTAATAATTATAATAGTCTGATCCTCTGTGTCATGCTTTCTTAGCTAGTCGCTTGTGACAGAAGTGAGATCTCTCAGTATATTAATAGTGATAATCTATATTTCTGATTTGGGAGTTGATAATACTAGTGATGTTTGATACCACAGATCCTTTAAAATATGATACAGAGTAAAACTCAGTCTGGTATTGGTGATACCAACCCGATAACAATACTTTATACTGCATAAATATGCCTTATGTGTGAAATAAATGTAAAAAAAAAAAAGTAGTGTATTTCAAATCATAGCTTTAAAACAGAGTATTTTATTATTAATTTTATTTATTTTAAACTAGGAAGTACACCACCTGACAAAAGTCTTGTCATTCACAAATGCTGCAGAAGACCTGTTGGAACCTGCAAGGTAAAAGATTGTCTCAAAAGTTTGGTGAAGGAAAAATCATGGTTTGGTGTTACATTCAGTATGGGGGCGTGTGAGAGATCTGCAGAGTGAATGGCAACATCAACAGCCTGAGGTGTCAAGATATTTGTGCTGCCTATTACATTACAAATCACAGGAGAGAACGAATTCTCCAGCAGGATAGCACTCCTTCTCATGCTTCAGCCTGCATATCAAAGTTCCTGAAAGCAAAGAAGGTCAAGGTGCTCCTGGATTGGCCAGCCCAGTCACCAGACATAAACATTATTGAGCATGTCTGGGGTAAGATGAAGGAATGCAAAATAAACTGCGCTATATAAATACGCATTACACATTTATTTTTTTCAGTCCATAGCAGCTTTGTTCAAGGGTATGAAACAATATTATTAATATATCATCAAAATTTAAATGAATTATAAGATATATTAAGTTTAATGTTTAACATATGCTGTATTTGTCAGGGCCAAACTTCCAACATTTTACAGAAATGTGATTATATTCTCAAGCTGTAACAAAACTTTGGGTACAATCAAGGTTGTAAACCCAACCCTAAACCCCCAAACCCCCCCACCCCGAACACGTTTTTACATTCTTTTATTTTTTTATTATTATTATTATTATTTAGAAACTGCCACCACAATTAATTCACAAACAATTAAAAATTTAAATACATAAATAAATAAATGAATTAAAAATAACATAAAAATAAAATACAGCATTTACAACAGGAGTGGATAAAAAATATAGCAAAATGGATAATAATAATAGTAATAAATAAATAAAAATAAATTAATAATAATAATTAATGAAATTAATAAACTTTACAGTATTGTATCTATTTACAATTATACAATATCAAATGTGAAAATAATTCAAATAAATAATTTCCTACAGTACATGATAATAAATATCAATAAACTGATACATTTATAATGGTCAAATGTTTGCGCAGTGAGGATCAGTTCAGGCTCGGCAAGTAAGCACACAGATGATTCATACCTCACGAGCACTATAAAGCTTTTTGTCTGAGTGTGACTGTGAAGTCCTTAAGCTGAAGTTACACATCAGCATGTCATTTGGTGCCATCAAAACTTTCAAAACTGCCTGTGTGACAAGCTGCGAGGAAAACAGTTCAATAGTCCAAAGGTTTCAGAATGTTGTTTCAACTCAGAGTTCTTGGAAATATGCTCAGCCCTCTGTTCAGAAAATGCTCATATAAATGAATCCCTTTTTCAGCATGGAGTACTAATTAGAAAAAGCTTTATGGATTTAGTTTCCTGACCTCAGTGTTTCTCATCTGTTGACTCCTGCATTACCTATCCGTGCAGTTCCGTATCTTTCACCTGCAATTTAATGCAGTCGCCCTAATTAAAGGAACTGTACAGACGGGAGCGCCGCATGAAGGAGATGAAAGACTGAAGACCAGACTGAATTTCATCCCGTCAGAGTGTCATGCTGTCTCATACATCTACTTTAATTGCAGAGAGGGTAATTTTCTTGATTGCTGCCTTGCAGATGTTTAATGGTCGTTTCATAATTACACGAGTCGGAAGTTGTCATCTCAGGAACAATCAAGAACATTCTTTCTTGGCGCGCTTTTGAGGCTCGAACAACGCCGCTTTAATTGCTGTCCTTTTTTAGCTCCAGACAGCAAATGAGCAGTGTTTTTGTTCGGTAGATTTAAATGAATATGATATTACTGCGAGAAATGACACGTATTACGAATAAACCCATGCTCTTTTTCATCCCTTGAAGCCTCAGGCCTAAAACGCAACGCTGTAAGTATTTGGACGTAAATACTTTTAGTTTGACGTGCCCAATTTCAGGCGTTGCTGCATTCTGAAATGTGTCATTTCATAATGCAACACCTTTTAGTTTCTTCTCAAGAGTTTCTGCATGTGCTGCTGAAGTGATGACCAGGAAAATGTTATAATTCCTGTTCATCTCAATGACGGTTGTTCTGTTATACAGCGGTGTGAAAAAGTGTTTGCCCCCTTACTGATTGCTTATTTTAAAGCAAACAAATAGGTAGCACTTTATTTCGATGGTCAGTTTGAGTATTAGCAGACTGTCTACTTAATATCTGTTGATACTGACATTCAGCAAACATTTAACTGACTAACTTTGCAAGTACATGTCAACTTACACTAATCCTAACCCTAATCCTAACCCCAACATAACAGTCGACTTATAATCTAATGAGAATTCGATGCAATTTAACTTAAATTCAACAAACGGACCATCAAAATAAAGTGTGACCAACAAATATTCCTATCACTTTATCTGGTCTGAATACTAAACAACTTCCTACTTTAGCCAGTTGGGTAAGCAAACGCGACAGCATGTTTAATCCTGGGACTCAGCAAGCCAGTGGTCTGAAAGAGGACTGAAAATCATACTTAAGTAAAAGTACCATTACTTTCCCAAAATATGTAGTGCAAGTAGAGTTAAAAGTATCTGTTGTAAATTTTTACTCGACGGATGTGGAAAAAGTAGCACTTTTAAAGGGTCACGAAACACCAAAACAATTTTTTTGAGCTGTTGGCGGTCATATATGTGTCCCACGCTGCTATAAACACTATTAGGACACATATATTTCAGAAGAATGAAAATTGGTTGTTTTTGCATTATTTTCGAGCAAATTTGAGATCCTTGCGTGTATTCCAGCGTGGAGAGTGGACGTCTGTACCTGCGAGTGCATCGTGATGTCTCTGAGTGTGCGGCATTAAGTCATAAGATAGACTTGGTTTAAACCTATCAGCGCGCTCTATTGTGTATGCGGTGCAATTTCATTAATATGCACAATAGCTTCCAAGACTGTTTGTACCTGTTGCAGTGTTCAGATGGCAGAGAGACGCCACGTTGTGTTGCCAAAACAAGTGGAAGAAGAAGAATTGTTTGGAGACACAGGTCGCCAGTGTTGTGTTTATGTGCCGCAACGAAGGTTTTGTTTTCATTTCCCCGCTTTTTTTTACCCGAGAGCTTTTCGCATCTAAAAATGGTGAATCTGGATTTGCCGCTCGTCTCCTTTTAAAAAAGACACTGCTCCAGTTCATGTTGATTGTTCTGTCTCTACAGATTTGGTAAGTAAGTGATCAGTGGTCTTTGTTTGTTCAGATGGCAAAGTTATTTCGTATCATCAGCAGTACTTTCTCAGTGTTTAAAGACAGACCTTATTCAAAATTATTAGAACTGTTACTGAGTTTACAGTACGTTAATATCACTACAATATTATAGACTGAAAGATCTGCTGTAAATGCTGCTCTCTGAGTGTAAACATGTAAACACCGCAGTCAAACTTTTACTGTCGTGTAGAATTTTTGCCACATTTTGTGACAGGATAGTCTATACACACACAGCTTTCTGACGCTGCCTACTGAGTGCATTTAAGTTACCGAGAAATGCGGAGGATTTTCATTTCTCTCATATGCCGCGCGGTATCAAACACTCCATTAAAACCACACTCTTAGCAGTCCCTCGCATCTCGTTTGTCACAGGGGGCTGTAGGAAATGTTCCGGGATAAAAGTGAAAGTGCCAAACCGCTGTTAAAGTCAACAAATTAAGAATTTGGCAAATAATTTGATTACTGATGTCCATGTAAACAGTCACTGTCCCCCCGAACACCCCCCCAAGGGGGTTTCGTGGCCCTTTAAAGCTACACAAGAGTAGCAAGTATTACAGTGTGGAAAGTTGATGTGTTTACATGCTATTTGTACACGTGTGTTTGAAAACGTAACATTCTGTAGGAATTTAGTGATTGTTTAAGGCTGTTTGGTGATTTCACTCCTCATGCTGTAGACATTTTCATCATCATCTAAACAGTCTCCCAATCATCGCGTATAATGACTTAATGTGTCTTCTCAGCTGCTTTAAATGCTCCACACTGTACATGTTCGCTGCGTTTGAAAAGTCCCTGTGTCTTGAGCTTGTTTTGTGTGATGCAGTTTTTTCTATGTGTGATTTGATTGGATGGGAATCAGACTGAATATTCTACATAACCAATCAAATTTAAACAATAAAAATAAATAAATAAGGGGTGTCACGGTGGCGTAGTGGGTAGAACGATCGCCTCACAGCAAGAAGGTTGCTGGTTCGAGCCCTGCTTCAGTTCCCCCCACAGTCCAAAGACATGTGCTATAGGTGAACTGGGCTAGTGTATGTGCATGTGAGAGTGTATTGGTGTTTCCCAGTACTTGGTTGCAGTCAGCTGGGCATCCACTGTGTAAAACATATGCCGGAATAGTTGGCAGTTCATTCTGCTGTGGAAACCCCTGATAAATAATGGAATAAGCTGAAGGAAAATGAATAAATGAATGACTTCCGCATTCAGCAGGCAAAAACATTTAGGTGCTGTTGCGTTCTGAAGTATTCGGTGCTGTACCACATTTGTAGCTGTATTATAAACTGCTCATTAACGTAGAGTTAATGCTTAACAAGTAATGAAGTAACTATTTGCTAATGTTTATTAAGCGATTCAGAGTGTGTCGTTATTATAAAGTGTTACCGCTAACTCTTTTGTTCCTCTTGAGTGCCACAAATTTCCACAAGAGCAATACAAAGTATGCAGTCTATGTGTTGCCTAAGCATTTACATCTGTTTATGTAGTTGCGCAGATTATATTTGTGGCCTTATCTACATCCGACACATTCTGCAGTGTGTGTGAGAGGTGGAATTGTGTCCTGGGATAGATGGCGGTATCAAAAACGGCAATACATTCAATCCCACTGGAAGAGATACAGACAGGTTTAATATTCAGCGTGTTGTGCGTTCATCTGGATTTAAGACAAACGGGAATGGCTCAATGTTGACTTCGCCCTAAGGGAACTGATTTTGCTATAATTTGCAGTGTGTAGAACCGCACAGATGAGTAGAGATGGAGAACTCGCTGCCGCGGGCCTGTCATGTACACAGCTGTATTAAGCTGATAGTGGAGGTTTGTTGAATATTTCCTAATACTGTATTGTATATAGACACTTATACATTATTAAAACTGTGATACCACAGGGGTTCTATTACTAATTTCTCCATTAAGCAAGTGTAGAATGTATGCTTTTTACTTTGGATTGGTCAAAGTATTAAATTCTGAATTAAATCAGTAATTTACTTTGTTTTTACTCACTTGTACTTGTCTTATATGAACAATTTATCATTGAACTCTAGTACAAATAATATAAACATAAAGATATCATCAAAATGAACTTGATGCACCAATGAAATGTATTTGGAATGTATTTCACTTTGCAGAAATGTTTGGTCACACTTTATTTTGATGGTCCGTTTGTTTAATTTAAGTTACATTGCAGCGACATGGCAACTAATTCGCATTAGATTATAAGTAGACTGTTTGGTTGGGGGTTGGGGGCGCCACAGTGGCGTAGTAAGTAGCATGTTCACAGCAAGGGGACTATAATATAATATAATATAATATAATATAATATAATATAATAAATATAATATAATATAATATAATATAATATAATATAATATAATATAATATAATATAATATAATATAATATAATATAATATAAAATAAAAATAATAATAATACCAATGATGATAAAAATGATGATAATAATAATAATAACAATAATAACATGTAAATTATAATAATAATAGCAATAATAATATGGCGCCACGGTGGCGTAGTGAGTAGCACGTTCGCCTCACAGCAAGAAGGTCGCTGGTTCGAGCCTCGGCTGGGTCAGTTGGCAATTCTGTGTGGAGTTTGCATGTTCTCCCTGTATTTGTGTGGGTTTCCTCCGGGTGCTCCGGTTTCCCCCACAAGCCCAAAGATATGCGGTACAGGTGAATTGGGTAAGCTAAATTGTCCGTAGAGTATGTGTGTGAATTAGAATGTATGGATGTGTTTCCCAGAGATGGGTTGCAGCTGGAAGGGCATCCGCTGCGTAAAACAAATGCTGGATAAGTTGGCGGATCATTCCGCTGTGGCGACCCTGGATTAGTAAAGGGACTAAGTCGACAAGAAAATGAATGAATGGATAAATAATAATATTATAAATGATGATAATAATAATATTATAAATGATAATAATAATAATAATAATAATAATAATAATAATAATATATGCACATACTGGACTTTATATCTAAAATTGGATTGTTAAAAATAGTCAATAATTATCTATACCAAATGATATGAAACATTTTTTTTATCACCCAGCCATAAATGATCCATAGTCAATACATTTTTCTGCTTTGTGGAATTTTCTGTAACGTGATTTCTATGATCACATTACAACTATTCATTTCCTTGATAAATCCAAATATAGTACTCCAAGTTCCAAAATAAATAATTCATGATGAGCATTGAAGATGAGCTGACAAGCTGTCAGTTCATAAAGTGATTATAACTTTCTCACTTCAATGGTATCTGATAATAAAATAATAATAAGCAAAATCAAGGGAGCTTGCAATCCGCAAATGGTGAGGGGGTATACATTAAGTGAACCATGGCTGCATCTTTATCTTAAGTTTATGTCACCTTCCACCCTGAACACTCACCTGTTACAATTCACACACAGACAAACACATGTGAACAAATCGAAATGAACAAACCGAGTTGTCTAGTGTATTGATAAGCGTTTCCAACCATGCACTCAAATAAATATGTTTACCATTTGTTCAAACTACTCATTTAAAATGAGCCAAACCCACACAATTCTTGATGTTTTTGAGGGGACAACTTAATTGTTGACATCTTAATTGCTAACTCAATTCCTTTATGTTGCCCCAACACAAATCAGTTGTGTGTAACCCAGCAATTTTACAGCGTAGTACACATTTTATCTGCATTTGTTTTGGTTGGTGGCTGTTCATTTCAAACCCTGCATATGTACATGAATATCATGTGTGTGTCTGTGTATGAATTGTACCAGTTCAGCGTTCAGGAAAGAAGGTGACATACACCGGAAAACAATTAAGGTAAAGACGCAGCCATGCTCCACTTACAGTATACCCCCTCACCATTTGCAGATCGCAAGCACCCTTGAGCCTCTTTCTCTGCTTTTTCACACTGAACTCATTACACTGCTTTCTGAAATTGCTTTCTCTAATCCACGTGAAGCTACCTTAATGTGGCCAAGAGAAAGCATTTCATAATTTAAGAAGCATAATTTTGCTGCCCTAAGGCTTGTGCACACGATTATTGCCGGCATTTAGCGCCTCGCGACAAAACAAAGGACATGAACGTGAATGTACACACGACACAGAGAACGCAAGGCATAAAAGTGTCTGCACTTACACACACATTAGGCTTGTTTTTTTTTGTTTTTTTGTTGAGATTGGTAACTGTTCACACACCTTGAGCTGCT
This sequence comes from Danio albolineatus, assembly GCA_903798035.1. Lineage (NCBI taxonomy): Eukaryota > Metazoa > Chordata > Actinopteri > Cypriniformes > Danionidae > Danio > Danio albolineatus. The sequence continues at coordinate 6,420,674 of CAIGQQ010015131.1, read as the reverse complement.
GAAGCTACAGTAAAGATCGACTTGGTGGGTTCAATCATCTAGCAGAGCCCACAGGAATTACAGATCCACTAATATTCAGTGTATAGGAAGGAATTGAGAGTGAGTACTTAAAAACATAACTTTTATTTTAGGTGAACTATCTGACCAACTATACCCTTTTGTATCAGAAATGTGCCCTTGACTGATGCCACGTCCCTAATGTGACATATTAGAAAATGTCAACTAGGAAAAACTGAGAATACTGATGTGTGACTTCATTGGACTGGAATTGACTGGATTGTGAAAAATTTGGTTTTCCATTCCAGAACGGAACCTGATCTGATTTCAAGTTTGTTGGATTTCCAAAACCATGACAGCACCAATTGGTTTAGGGATGTCCAATCCCGATCCTGAACTTTTTCCTAACTTGTGACATAATATACAGTCGATTTTTTTACTTGTCTTCTTTGTTTGTATAACAATGTTACTATATATATATATATATATATATACACAGTATATATACATACATACGTTACATACATACATATCGGCAGTGGTGGGAGGCGTGCCTTAGTGTCCCACACTGTGATATACAGCCATATCGCACTGCTACAAGTGTGATATTGCGTTTATACAACAGTTTGGCTGCATAATCGTCTATATAAAAAAGAAAATCAACCACAGAGAGTCTAAAAAATCTGTTTGTGTGAGGAACTACTTTCTTCCACATTTATTCACATCTGCAGCTGGTCAGAACAGCAGAAACCATTGCTACTTCAGTAACATCACTTTAGAGCTAGTGTTTTAATGATTCTCTAGCGTAATATCAGAAGTGATAAAAAAAACGGGTGATTTTGCTCACATTTTAAGATTATAAGGCTGAACGACATGAAATGCCATCAGTCTACAGAGATTTCCCAGTATTTCTCTGTTGCAGTCGAGATCACAATAATTAACCCCGAAAAAGCCAAAGCAAAGCAAACACTACCAGATTACTATGGTATAAATACAGCACTGCAACATACAAAGGAGAGAGATCGACTTAGAGTGTCACTTACCAATTTTATTTTGATTTCATCAGCTGTAAATTAAATTTTACCGCAAATTTTTCCTCCCCTAAGGACGTATTATGTGGTCTCTGTCACCATCTTGTGGTGGAACATTAACTCTTCTCAATGACAGGCTAATGGCCGCCGACGCGCTAAATCTCTGAAATTATAAATACTTAAAATAATCACTATCCTCATAAATGAACTGCATAGTTGCAATCTAAACAAGTGGTTCCCAAAGTGAGGGTCGGGAGCCCTCAGGTCGTCATGGGATAATGAGATCAATTGAGCACGTTTTATCCAAATGCTACAGAAGGTAAAAATAATAGTTAACAGTAATAAAACAACACACTTTTTTTCCATTGGATCGCGACCCATTGTGTCTCATTACATTAGATTAAATACACACCAATAGGGTAAGGTGCAGCAGATTGATTTCATGGCACCAGGGTAAACTTCCTGACACCTTTATGGAACTCGCATACATGATGATCTCTGACTGGCATTCTCCAAAACTAAAGAATAGATGTGGACCTACTGGTGTGTGAGCTGTTTTGCATTTGCAAGGTTTATTTATTTATAACCACCTCAGAGGATATTTGGGCGTTGCGTGTATCACCATGGCGTTGTTATTTTGGAGGTCGTGGGCTGAAAAGTTTGGGAACCCCTGATCTAAACAAATACATTCTCGCCTAAACAAACCTCAAAAGTACATTATGTTGTCCAACAGCTGCAATATCTGTCAAACTTTAGTGAGTCTATTGATCTGCTGTCACTCTATGTGTCACTCTATGTGGGCGGAGTAATACACAAGGGTGAAGAGGCTGTACGAGTGCTGATATTGCACACAGCTATCAGCCAATTAGATTCAAGATCCAGACAGAACTGTTATATATATATGTATATGTATATATTGCCCTTGATTCCATATTGGCTTGTGTGTGTTTGTGAGGGCATTAGTGTCTTCGTAGCCCATAGCCATTTAACATCATCTACATTTAACGGCTTTAACCCCTGTTGACTGCCAGAATAAATATTCATCGTTGGGCCTATATCTGACCAGGTATGATCCGTGCCAGCCGAGCATCTTCAGCAGTGAGCGACTCCCTGAGACGTTTGCGAAGGTCAACCGTTCATGCGTCTGGCTGGATGCCCATGCTCTCGCGGAGCCCAGGGACTGGACAGCTCAATGCAATCAGACCACTGTTCCATTAGCTTCACCCGGCTCTCCGCCCTTCCTGCTGCGGGACACGGCAGGCCATTTCACAGCTAAATCAGACAGCTGTACGGCAATTACCATCAGCGCAAATTTACCTGCACACACATCCCAAATCTACCGCCTGTCTCGTTCCACTCGCCTCGCACTTACCTCACTCTCGCTCATTTTTATCTCAGATCCATTCCGTCTCTCTACCCTATTTTCCCTCTCAGCTACCTGCCTCAACCACAATTACGCTGCAAACTTGATTCGCGGGAAGTGCTGTCTCTAGGAGCTCGTCGATGAGTTAAGTGCACCGTGTAAAGGGTTTTGTTTTTGTCTTGTTGTCTGAGGTGTTCATCATTGGGCATGACGTATCAGTCAGCTATTAACCGGTCAATATGGCACAGTGAATTGAGCTGAAATAGTCACATGCACCAGTTTCAGAAGACTGCATTAAGGTGCAGAGAAAACCTCCATGCTTTCGGCCTCATTTTCACAGTTGTTAGTGGCATTAAATCGGAGCTCAATTAAAACTTCTGCTCTCAGATCCGCACAGTTTCTGATAAAGGGCAAGAGGAAGAGCTACATTGGAATTGCAGAGGTGTGTTCTTTTGATATGTCTCTGTGAATTCGGTCCGCTTATCCCTCTGCTTATCTCAAACCGTACGAGACGAAGACTTTTAATGAGTTATTTTATTACGTTCTCTTCAGAGTCTTTCCCCACCGGCAATCTCACCTTTTAATATCCCAGCTTCTCGGCATACAAAAGAATATACCCAGGCTGAAGCTTATCTGGAATTTAAAATGCATGTATGATAATACGGGGGGTTGAAGCTCCTCTCTGGCACTTTTCAGAGTATTTAGAGGGGTTGTGCTGTAGGAGGTGTGTGGTTTTCATATCTACTAAAGCTAGGTTTGCCTTCTCTCTGCTTACTGTGCTTCAAATATTCACAAAGAATCCAAGTTTTTGTTTTTATATTTGTGAGATTAATCCCATGCTGAAGAGCAAAGTCATTTGTTTTCTACAGCAGCTGTGTTTATTAACATTCAAATTCTCATTTAAACAGATTTGGGATGTGTGAATCTTCAACAGGTAATGTATCTAGGTGGATGTTTAAAGCCCAGATTTGTATTTTTTAAGTTTTCAAGAACCACAAGAATAGTGTTACATATATTGCTAACTTATGTATTCCCGACGTATTCAAAGAATGTTCAAATAGAGAAATTAATTACTTATTATTTGTTTTTATTTTCTTATTCTTGTCTCTTTTATTTCTGTTTATGTAAAGCACATTGAATTGCCACTGTGTATGAAATGTGCTATATAAATAAACTTGCCTTGCCTTGTTATCAATACACACCCTCTATTGGCGAAAGTTATATACTGTGTTTTTAACTTGGCTGTAAATGTCATACACTTCCCCTTTAGACTCCTATTGTACTTGCACTGCAATGTTGCAATAATTTAAAAGGACGAGTCTAGGAATGTAAAAATACATAATAATCTAAAGCAAGTCGTATCTATATATCGCAAGAATCGATCATGTTTTGAGGCTCAAGTTGGATTGTTTCATATTCCGAGTTCGACTCAAAAGATAGCAAGTGAACTGAAGGCAGTATTGGACATGTTTGAACAGATGCCAGAAGAGTGACTGGCTCTTTCCTACTTGTATATGTGTGTTTGATGCATTGTTAATGGTGGCCTCCAGAACCTGACTGCAGCCAGTGGACTGTATCGCTCACCTCCCGCGTGCTTGTTAGAGCTGATGGTGTGAGTTATTGGTGCACCGCTGAACTGACAGCTATTTTCTTGCCTGTTCCTGCTGGGCTGACCCATTTTCCCTGCCACATGCTTGTTTCAGTCCTCTGATATTTTATTGTTTTCCATACAGACTCCCCTATCTGACTTTGTGCGGTCACCTTTGTTTCTTCCGGGTCCCGCATTCTGTAATAACTCTTATACTCCGAAGTGTCTTGGTTGGTAAGATTAGGGGGACTAACACATTCACACAAATGCTTCATGTTGTCCCAACACAAATCGATTAAGTTAACTGGTAACACTTTACAATAAGGTTAATTAGTTAATGCATTTATTAACATAAACTAATCATAAACAACACTTGTACAGCCAACCCAAGCTCATTCTGAGAACGTAGTCCCGAGTACGTTTCTGGAGGCCGCAAAATACGTCCCGGGAGGTACGTCTTTTTGCACTTTTTGTTTTTGTAAATCTACGAGAGGCCGCTGCGTGCGCCTTTTGAGATCTCAAATGTCTCTCACGAGTGGCGTTCACCCCCGCTGTTCTTGTGTAAACCCACTAGAGGCCGCTGTCGACTGACTGTTTGGCTGACCGAACGACTGACTGACCGATCGACCAATCGACTAACCCACCCTCCCCCTTCCATAAACCCAACTAAAATTGTATCGACTGACCCACCCACCCGCTTCCCTACGCCCAACCAACAACTTTCAAAGAAGCAATCCAGAAGCACTTCCATCGTGGCTAGTGTGACGCAGATGCCTGAACCCGCCTTTATGCACGCGCGACGTCGTAAATGTTATGGCAAGTGTAAACACATAAATAGAATATGGGTCACAAACGGACTGGGCATCAAGACCTGACAGTGTAAACAGGGCCTAAGACATATTAGTGTAAATGGGGTGTGTTTGTTTCGTGAGTCGGTTGCTGCTGCGTCTGGGCGGGGCAGAGGATCGAGATGCCGGCTCAGTATCGTGATGTCTATCGGCGATGGACGATGGCATCCTCTGTTTACCCAACCTAGCGTGTATGTGTGTGTGGGTCAGATTTTGGCTAAATTGAGAGGACCAAAGGAGCTATCTGAAAATATAAAGCAGCCAAAAGGCTTGTGTGAGTGTTGAATTTAGATTTAGTGGATAGAACCTATTGTCAGGTTAGCATAAAATAGAAGTCTATGGTAGGTCCCGACAAAGATGACAAAGTGTATGTGTGTGCACGCAAGTGGGTATGTATGTTTGTATTAAAGGGTGTGTTTGTGTGTTTGCGTATTGGTTGGTGTGTGTGTTTGTATGTTTGTGTGCATAGGTTTGTGTACATGTGCGTGTAATTGTGTGTTGGTTGATGTGTGTGTGTGTATGTAGGTTTATATGTTTGTGTGTTGCATGGTGGAAGGTGTGTGTTTATGTATATATGTGCATTTGCGTGTTTGTGTGTGCATGTGTGTGTATTTGAGTGTTGGTTGGTGTGTGTGTGTGCTGATGGGTATGTATGTTGTATCATAGAGTGTGTTTGTGTGTGTGTGTGTGTGTGTTTATTTGCATGTTGGTTGGTGTGTGTGTAGGTTTGTATGTTTCTGTGTTGAATGGAAGGTGTGTGTTTGTGTATAATAAGGTGAAGGGCGGTGGGTGAGTGTATTCGGGTTTGTGTGTGTGTGTGTAGGTTTGTATGTATGGGTGCATGGGTTTGTGTGTGCTGTGTGTATTTGTGTGTTGGTTGGTTGGTGTGTGTGGGTTAGTGTGTATGTTTGCATCTATGTATTTGTGTGTTGTCTGGTTGGTTGGTGTTTGTGGATGTCTGTGTTTTTGGGTTTGTATGTGGGTTGTTATGGGTTTGTGTGTGTGTATCTGTGTATTCGTGTGTTGCTTGGTAAATGTTTATGGGTTTGTATGTTTGTGTGCTTGGGGTTTATGTGTGTGTGTGCGTGTGTGTGTGCATGTTTGAGGTTAAGAACGCTGTGTACTGTACATGCACCAGCAAAACAAGAGAGAGGGATTACAGACAGATTCAGTATGACAGAGGGAGACAGAAGGGAAGACAGAGAACTCTTTGCTGAAGGAATGTGTTATCCAGCTGGAGCAGAGCTCATCACAGCAGAGCAGAGCAGAGCCATACACTCACACATTTACATCAGCACTTTGGGGACACAATAATATATACAAAAGTCATAAGGCATTTGTTTTATTTCCGTTTCAAACAAACAGTCTCACACTAGAATACAAATAAAAGAGATTCATTTGTATTAGTAGTAGACTGCAGATAGTAGATTTACTGCAAATATGGTTGTCCACATGCTATTAAAAATAGTAGCAATTACAAGAAGCATCTGCCTATAATTTTATGGTGAAATTGGCCATGGAAGTTAAAATTAAAATGATTAGCCATGTTTTTACAATACGCTGGTTGTAGCATGAATTGCAGCATGAATAAATTATGTTCTGGTGCGTTATCATTCATTCATTCATTCATTCATTCATTTTTCTTCAGCTTAGTCCCTTTATTCATCAAGGGTCGCCACAGTGGAATGAACCGCCAAATTATCCTGCATGTTTTACACAGCGAATGTCCGTCCAGCTTCAAACCAGATAGATAGATAGATAGATAGATAGATAGATAGATAGATAGATAG
>CAIGQQ010015131.1:6376275-6404449 GCA_903798035.1 Danio albolineatus | reverse complement strand
ACGATACACCTCAAAAATGCTCACTTTTGTATCACGCTTGATTATCTTTCACAAAATGAGCTATCATTTCAACCAAACAAGTTGATCACCTACATACTTATCAATATCACATAAGCAAAAACATTGCTGCTATGACATAGCATAAAGTTTGAATGTGACTGGACTTTTAGAAAGTTTAGATTTTGCTCTTCTGCTCTGACGTTTTTTAAATTCATCATAATATACATTACAGCAGTGGTGGCAAACTCAGTTCCTGGAGCATTGCAGCACTGTACAGTTTACTTCCAACCCTGCTTCAACACACTTACCTCTAGGTTTCAAACAAGCCTGAAAACCATAGGTTGCAAACTTAATTCCCGGAGGGCTGCAGCTCTGCTCAGTTTTGCTCCACCCTGATCAAACACAGCTGATCCAACTAATGGAGATGTTCATGACTCTTCTGAACACCTCGATTGTTTGGATCAGCTGCGTTTGATAGGGTTGGAGCAAAACTGTGCAGAGCTGCAGCCCTCCGGGAATTAAGTTTTAAGACCCACCAAAAGGGCTCGACATTAACTTTTTTGATCACCAGCCACTGTGGCTGTAGATTTCCAACATTACTAGCCACTCGCCATTTTCACTAGCCACAATTTTGTTGTTGGGAAAATATATTTTATATGCATAATTTTGACTTTGAAATGCTAAAATTACTTGATTTAGATTTTGTGTTATGTCCACCTGCTTCCTCATTCATTTAACTTTTTGTGTGTTGTGTATGGGCTTGCTCGATGAGGATTAGCAAATAGGCTGTGTCACTGTTTTTGCACAGTAATCTGTCCTGGCTAAAGGTCCCAGATCACCAGTTAACTACACATAAATGGGGAGTTAAATATTAGAGCAATGCCATTGTAAAAAAAATATACCTAAACTATATTAACCAAAATAACTGTAAGCAAATTCATGATCACATGCACACAGTTAATGTTAGGCCTGTTAATATATCTGTTCAAAGCATAATTAAAGCGAAAGCCGTGACCGCTGCTGCTTACAAAAGGATCTATTTTAAATGTTGAGCTCCTGAAAGCAGCAGGACTGTGGGTGCATGATTATCGTTTTTTGACCAGTCTATTTCAGACAGAACCAATCGCACCAGTTGTGTTTTCTTTAGGCAGGTTGCTTCGTGCAAAAAAACAGGAGCTTGTACGCTTTTTAACTGTCCCGTTCATCACATCACCTCTGCGCGCGAGTGATCATCCTTTCATTCGTTATTCACCTGCTTTCTTTTGCTTGCGCAAACGCAGTTATATTTGTCAGTTGTGCTGCTACTCAATTCTAAGATTACATTTGCATGAATATTGGGCAATCTCTATTGTCGAACTTTGCTTTTAAGTAAACTACAATTTAAAATGTATTTCCAACCAGCCAAAGTGGATAGTGGGAATGGCTATTTTACCTGCCACAGCTGAAATCTACCCCGCATTTGGCAGATAGAGCAACCAATCTAGAGCAGGGGTGGGCAAACTCATTCCTGGAGGGCCCGTGTCCTGCAGAGTTTTGCTCCAACGCTAATCAAACACACCTGAACATGCTAATCAGTGTCTTCAAGATCACTATAAGCAGGTGTGTTTGATTAGAGTTGGAGCTAAACTGTGCAGGACACCGGCCCTCCAGGATTGAGTCTGCCCACCCCTGATCTAGAGCATAGAGTAACTATAACCTGCAGAAAGCATCACTGAAAAAAATCTCACCACTAAATGCACAGATTGACAATCTGTCCAGAATGGCCAAACACAACCGAGAGAGAAACACAGTAAAGTGTCCCAGTGCATTCAGACAGTTACATCAGCTTTCTGGGAATGCTGTTGGATCAATCAAATAGTTGGTCTCGAGTTAACTGCTGTATAAATATTTGATATATAGCCTTTCACGCATGGGTCTGTATCGTTCTAAAACTATAACATTGAGTTATCTCAGTTTGACTCCGTTCAGAGTTTACCCATGGTTAGTAACTGATCACAGGTATTTAGATGTTAACCACAAACATTTGCATATTCATGAGAATTCTTGCACTGCAATTTGATATTAGCACCTCAAAAGCAATTCATAAGCCAAGGTTAAAACCGTCGCGTAATTCACTAAATCAGAGTGAAATATCTCTTAATCTAAGATGTGAAAAGATTGTAAAGCATTACTCACAGATACATACACATGCATTCGATTCCATGGAGAACTTCAACATTTATTTCTTTTTTATCTCTCACTCTCTCTGTTTATACATAATTAATTAATTAAATCAATAACCTGGATCTCTACATGCGCTATGACCTGTTTGACACAAACTCTATAGATTGGATCAAGGTTTTGAGGCTTCTCCTGAATAAATTTAGCTCCGTTTCTATCACTTTCTTTTGTTCTTTGACTTTATGAGGTGCTGAGGATGACAGTTTACTGGGAGGAAACCTAAGGCTTTGAAAGCAACAGCAGATTTGCCTTTATCTGGAAAGCTCTGGGGTGTTGGGTGGATTTAGAGGTGGGATTTCAAAAGGCTAGATCTTTAAAAATCTCAATTAAAAATGGTACGTTTAAGAGCCAACAAAAGACTCGCAGTACTATCTAAACTCAAAGCCGGGATTAGCACTCAGTCTGCTGCTCTTCAGCATCTGCAAAGATGACAAAAAAAGTTTTTTCTGTTTTAGCTATTTCTGGATTTCACCCCTATAGCATGGCTGTTCACTTTTGGAAGTTATCTAAAAAGAGATAACAGTTATTTCAAAAAATATGTTTTGCTATTTAAAATATGTTATTTTCTATTTGAATATATATATAAAAAGTAATTTATTAATGTGACCTACTTCTGTAAAGAGTCGGAGTACGATGGAGTTGAGGATCCAAGTGCTGTTTATTAAGAGAATCATCAAGCAGGCAAAGGTCAAAACAGGGACAGACAGGAGCATGCAGATAATCCAAAAGCGTGGTCAGAATACAGGCGAATGGTCGGGACAGGCGGTAAAACATTGTAAACATAGGGATGGCTGATGTAAAACAGATGTTTCAACACAGTGTCGAGATCTTGAGGCTCAAGTGTTTCAAAACACTGCACCGAAGCATGAGCTGAAACACCCAGGTCACGTGACTAAGGTGATTTCAAACACCCAGGTAACATGACTAAAGTGTTTTGAAATACCAGGTCATGTGACTAAAGCAATTAAAAGCATCAGTCATTTTCATTTAGCCTAGTGGGCTGTGCGTGTGCATAGAGTAACTGTGCTGTAAATAGCCCGAGTTCGAATCCCAGCTTACTCAAATATCATAAAATAAAATTATGACGTTATGTATTTTAATAATGTTACTTTTTTTATGACAAAACAAGACATATTTATATACAAAAACTAATGTCTATAACTGCATCACCCTGGATTCAAACCCATTATCTCTGTATGCTAGTCTGTAGTTCTCACCGCATTACCAAATCACTTGAACCCTCAACTTTACAATACCTCGATTTGCTTCACTGTTTCTTTGCTGAAAATGTTTCAGAACAATATATATAAAAAATGACCACTATGTGTCACTGTAGAGTTGGGTTTTTAAACGTTTCGAAGCTTCAACACATTTGCTTTGACTGTTTCAGTGTTTCATGAAGCCTCGCTTTGCCCACCACTATGTAAACAGGAAAACAAAGCAAAGGTCAACAACAAGGTAAGACAAGGAAAACGCTTCAGAAATGCTCACTTACAGATCACAAGACTCAGCAATGATGTGTGTGTGTGTGTGTGTGTGTGTGTGTGTGTGTGTGTGTGTGTGTGCTGTTTTTATGGTCCATCTGATTAGTCCATCATGAGCTTCTAGCTCTGTGTGTGTAATCTGGGGAAATCAGTAACTGGTGTGTGATGTGCATGATGGGAGTCGTAGTTCATTAAATTGGCAGATGTGTAGTTCTCCGGCTAGATCGCTGGTGATCGTGACACTAGAAGCTGATTTTTTGTATCATTAGTTACATGATCTTTCAGAAATTATTCTTATATGCAGATTTGCTGCTCATATAACATTTATGAATATTACTACTACTATTAATAATACTTATTATTATTATTATTATTCATTCATTTTATTTTCAACTTAGTCCCTTTATCAATCAGGGGTCACCACAGCGGAATGAACCGCCAACTTATCCAGCATATGGTTTACGCAGCGAATGCCCTTGCAGCCACAACTTAATACTGGGAAACACCCATACACACTCTTTCAAACACACACTACGGACAATTTAGCTTATTCAATTCACCTACAGCGGATGTCTTTGGACTGTGGGGGAAACCGGAGCACCCGGAAGAAACCCACGCGAACACGGGGAAAACATGCAAACTCCACACAGAAATGCCAGCTGAGCCAGCCGGGACTCGAACCTGTTGAACCAGAGACGATCGTGCTACTCACTGCACCCACATTTAAGTAGTAGTATTATTACTGAATTGATCAAATGTGGTAATTAAGACATTTATGTCACAAATTATTTTTATTTCAGATAAATGCTGCTGAGAAATACTTTCCATTTATCAAATAAAGCTGAAAAAATTGCTCAGTTGTTTATAATATACCATAAGAATTTACTTTATTATAGGAATCCAACAAGAACTCTGTTAGTTTGCTGTGCTTAGGATCAAATAAATGCAGGATTATTCAGCATAATATTCTTTTAAAAATCGATCTGTTCTAAAAATTTTGTATGCTAAATTCTATATTGTGATATCAGGGGTGAGATTTCAAAAGGCGAGATCTTAAAATACCTTCATCTTTAAAAGAGCCAACAAAAGACTCGCAGCACTATCTAAACTCAAAGCCAGGATTAGAGCTCAGTCTGCTGCACTTCAGCATCTGCAGAGAAAACAAAAACAACTTTTTCCAGTTTAAACTATTCCTGGATTTCACCCCTAGCGCGGCTTTTCACTTTTGGAAGTTCTCTTAAAAGAGATAACAATTATAGCTCGGAGAGGTTTTCCCGAGGGGGAAATGTAATTGCCTGTTTGGCCACGGCCTTACTGTTGTTTCACGGCCTCTTGCTTGATGAAAGTCCCGGTGAACGTACGCAATGAAGAGAGCTGGCTTTCAATCTCCTGAAATATGAGTTCATGCTAGACTGTGTAGCTGGGGGAATTAATCAGGGCTCACTCAAAACGCTTTCACACGTTTACTGAACTTAACTTCCCCCAACCCTCTCTGTTCTTTAATTGAATCTCTCAGTTTCTGGTGCTCGTTTTTTTTACCCCTATTGCTTAAAGTGCTCACTGAAATCAGCCACAGAATGAGGCAGCCAGCTTGAAAGGTTGACGCTCTTGGTTTCGCAGACAAATGGAAATTTAATCATTAGTCACTAATCCTTATGCCATCCCCAGTCTGAGTCTTTGAGACAAAAAGAAAGATTCTTTTATTGCTTTAGTTTTATTGTTCAAAAACGAGACTGTGGCCATACGTGTTAGAACAGTAAGATTTCTATTTTTTTTTTTTAAATAAGTCTCTATTGCTCATCCTTTTTTGATCAAATTTACAGCAAAAAGATGTTTCGCTATTTAAAATAACTTTTATATTTGAATATATTTTAAGTTTTCCTTTTTATTTGTAATTTTGTAGTTGTTAGCATCATTACTCCAGTAAAATTATCTTTCAGAAATCATTCTAATATGCTGATATGCTGCTCAAAAAAAGTATTATTATTATTATTATTATTATTATTATTATTATTATAACGCCAACTTATCCAGCATATGTTTTACGCAGCGGAGGCCCTTCCAACTTCAACCCATCGCTGGGAAACGTCCATACGCACTCATTCACTACGGACAATTTCGCTCACCCAATTCAACTATAGCACGGGGAGAACATGCAAACTCCACACAGAAATGTCAACTGACCCAGCCGAGGCTCAAACCAGCGACCTTCTTGCTGTGAGGCGATCGTGCTACCCACTGCGCCACTGTGGCGCCAATTATTACTATTATGATTATGATTATTATTATTATTACACTTTAAAACCCAACAGTCAACTTTGTCAAATGAAATGAGTGTAGTTAACTCAAAATTTACTGAAAGTTAATTCTACTCATTTGAAAAGAGTTTTGAACTTAGTGTTGAAGGTAATGAGTTCATTAAATACCTCATTACTTCAACTTAAATGGAGTAAGTTGACAGTACTCATGTAGATTAGTTTTTTTTTACTCAAATGGTTTGTAGCAATCAGTTTTCCTCAAATGGTTTGAGTTGCCTCAACTTATTGGGTTTTACAGTACTCAGTTGTTTGAGTTCTCTTCATTTATTGGGTTTTACTGTGCTCAAATTGCTTTGTTTACTCAAATGGATTAAGTTCACAGTACTCATAAGGGTTAGTTTTTGAACTTAAATGCTTTGTTTCAATCGGTTTCCCCAAATGGTTTGAGTTACCTTAACTTTTTGGGTTTTACAGTGTATTATTATTATTATTATTATTATTATTATTATTATTATTATTAACAACAACAGCAACAATAATCACGATCATAATCATCATCATAATCATCATCATCATCATCATCATTATTATTATTATTATTACTACTATTTTTTGACAATTATATTTATTATTATTATTATTAATATAATAATTATCATTATAATTATTATTGAATTAATTCATGGTGATAAAGACATTTATAATGTCAAAAATATTTTTATTTCAGATAAATGCTGTTCTTCTAAACTTTCTATTCATGAAATAAAGCTGAAAATGTTTTACTCAGTTGTTTTAAATATACCATAAAAAGAAATGACTTAAAACAACGTAATGAACCGCACAGCAGAATGAACCACCAACTTATCCAGTGTATGTTTTACACAGTGGATGCCCTTCCAGCTGCAGCCCAGTACTGAGGAACACCTACTGTATACACTCTCACATGTCCACACATACACTATGGCCAATTTAGCTTACCCAATTCACCTGTAGCACGTCTTTGGACTATAGGGGAAACTAGAGCACAAAACACACACTGACCCAGCCGGGGCTCGAATCAGTGACCATGCTGTGAGGCGACAGTGCTAACCACTTTGTCACCCCTATTGCAATCATCAAACTTCAAAAGGACAACTACAACAGCAACAACAACAAATATGAAGCTTCGTGTCTCAGAACTGCAAGAACAAACCATACGTATTTCTCTGCAAAATTAAGACTAGAATAAAACAACGTCTGTTCCTTTTCACACAAATTCTAAGGTGAGGTGACAGATTTTTGATTAATGAAGGCTTGTTTTTATCCAGTTTTATTTAATTATTTTCATGTTTTGCTGCTTTTTTCATCTTCTGAGTTTAAAATCTACAACTCACAGTCACAGGTTGTGATTTGGAAAATGTTTGACGCAAAGATGATGCAATGGTTTATCATTATTGTTCTTGAGACTGCTTGTTCTTATCCTATGGGAAGATGCTTTAGTGTTCAGGACACCACACGTTGCTTTCTTGACAGACACTTCAGTCAGTGAGATCGCTTGCAGTAAGTGAGAAATCCATTCATTGATCAAAAGTAAGACTTTAAGTTGGCTGTAGGACTTTATGCATTGCTTAAATTCCGACACAAACATGATTCGTTCATTTTGTGAGTGTAACCTTTCTTTAAAATGTATTTATAGTAATAATCAAACCCTATTTAAACTGCTGAATCTCTTAAAAAGATATAAATATGCAAAAGAATGTACATGTAAGTTAACTTAAACATCACTCTTTAACAGTTTAGATAACTTGTAGTCAACACAGGCTCATTGTGAAAACGTACGTCGTAGACATTACTGGAGAGCGCAAATTATGTAGCCAGAGCTACATGGTGACTTTAAAACGAACACCCTCCAGCAACTGAGTCTGACACCCCTGCTTTAGATGATCCACAAACATAATTTCTGCAGGAGTCCTGTAGAATGTAATAAAGATGGCAACCTTGTTAGTTGTAAATATGTGCCCTCTAGTGGTGAAAATTACTTACAGTGCATTTAATAACTGATGCTAAAGTCTTTAGCTTCGTTGTTAATATACCCACCTGCCATGCCCTTTCGAATCTTGCTTAAATAGAACCAAAGGTGTTAACCTTAGTGAAATTTCAGAGACAAAGTCCAGTCAATTCAATGTGGAGGTAAGATTACATTCAATTTTATGTTGGTTATGTAAATTTGCCAGGCTGAACAGCTGAATCTGCTTGATGTGAACTTAAAGGTCTTGTGAAGTGCTGTGAAATGTGCATTATATTCAATGTTTGATGTAATAAAGACGCGAGACACAAGCGTGACGTTCATCAAGTAGGTGTTTACATTGAAAAACAATGGAAAAGTAGCGCATTGAAATGGAAAAACGCGTTCTGTGTCAACAAGCCCTCAGGGTCAAAATTAATTATCCATGGCGGTTTAGTTGTAACATCACTCACTGAATGGTTAAACTGCTGTTGAATGGTTCTATAGGTCACCGCATGCATCAAAGGTTTCATTAAAACTGTGCGAGTCATTGGGTTTGGCACATGAGGCCTTTGTCAGTGAGTTCATCTGTAATACTCGGCAAAATGTGTATTTAAAGACCTGCCGACCAAGGTCATCTATCATTCCGTGAATAGTTATTTGTCAGCATTACCAATAAGGCTGTGAATACACTGGTCAGGCCCTACCACAGCAACAACATCTATTATGTGGCCGGCAGAGTGGCTGTATCCTTCAGCTATAGTGCATGCTGCTGGCAACTGTGACCCAAACGAATGCCATTAGCTTGGAGGTGATTGATTTGCTGAGAAGAGATCTTTCATTTCACCCATCACGAGGCTGATGAAAAATAAGAGCTGATTTGAAGGACAAGTAGCAGAGCAGAACTTGGATGGTGAAAACCACGAATTTGGGCACTGTGAATGCGAGCCTATTGGGGGTTGATCAGCTCGTTCAGCTTCACGCGCCGCAAGCCACTCATCCCAAATGACAAAATTATGTGTCCTTTTCCTCTCGAGCAACATTTGAATAACATATGTTAAGAGGGACTGTGTATTGACATTGAACTCCCCGCTATTGAGCTCAAAATACATGTCAAGCACCAGCTTTTTCTTAATGCTGATGGACAGACTGTTGAGTTTGTGTTGCTCAGCATGCCGTTGAGCACATACGGGCTTCTCTCTTGTCTTTTGCCGGTGGGGGATAATGATAAAGCGCCTTATGCGTATTCATTAAGAGATGGTGGCGAATGCCACTGCTGTTTTCCTCCACGTTCCTTGAACCCAGAGCTCCATTCTTGAAGGACATGAGCAAATCCACACTGTGAGTTTTGGTTTTAAAATCATGTGACCCCCCTGATGAATGGATGCTTTTGGGGATTTCGGAATAATTTGCCTTGTGAAAAGAACACACTTTGCCTTGCCCTTAATTAACAGTGAAGGCAAAGCATGTTCAAAAACCAGAACAGGAGAGACCTTGAGGAGAAATAAAAAGAGAATTAATTAACATTTAGAATGTCATACCAGCTAGTCGTCTTACATTGTTACACATTTAACAATATAAAATAGACCTGAAACATTTGGCTGGACGGTTTCATCCCTGGAAATGGATTGTTTACATTTTTATTGTTCATGTATCTCCATGGACCACAAAACCAGTGTACATTTTTGAAACAGAGATTGTTAATTGAATAAATAAGCTTTCGATTGATGTTTGTTTCTATAGAACAATATTTGAAAATCTGTAATGTGAGAAAAATCTTAATATTGAATAAATCACCTTTGAAATTTAGTTTAATGCGTAGCACAATCTCAACTAAAACATGACTGGGTGGCACATAAAGTAGCTCCTCCTCTTTAAAACAAATCCGCCAATATTTTTAATCACAGCTCTGCCAGTGAGAGTGGTTGAGATCAAACGCATCAGCTGAAATGCAAATGAGAAACTGCTCGAAGCACATGGGACATGTCAGATACTAGAGAGCATCCTGTATGATTGGTCAGAAGATTTAGTAAGAAACTGAAGAATGACACCACACACATAAAATATATCTTTTGTCATAACTATCTGCGATGGCGACACAAAAGTTCTACTTTAGAAACCAAAACAACGTTGTGGCACAACAACAGCATAAACTACTAAGACATTGATCACCTCAGGTACTGATTATGTGCTTTATTCAGTGTTAAATGCTGCCACTGTGAGTATAAATATCTTTTTACATCACATGTATTTCCATACTCTGGACCGGGCATGACTGATGTTTCTATTTACTAACATTGTTTGAAAGTTTGTTGGTTTTATGCTACCTTCTTCCCAATGTCTAAAAAGCCAATTACTTCTATAATATTATATAATTTTGACCTATACAATATATTTTTGCATATTGCCAAAAAAAAAAAAAAACCTGTGCAGAATAAGATTAATTTTGTCATCCAGTGTCACATACATATGACCACTCTAAAACCACCAGGAAGTTTATTATATTGAAGATTATTGCATTTTTGCTTTTGATTGAACGTACGGAAAGTTTGGCCTTTAAAGATAACCATTACACCAATACACTATAGGACTGCAGGGAAAAGATCTGATATTCATTCATTCATTCATTTTCTTTTCGGCTTAGTCCCTTTATTAATCCGGGGTCGCCACAGCGGAATCAACCGCCAACTTATCCGGCATTTGTTTTACGCAGCGGATGCCCTTCCAGCCACAACCCATCTCTGGGAAACACATTCATACATTCTCATTCACACACATACACTATGGACAATTTTTAGCTTACCCAATTCACCTGTACCGCATGTCTTTGGACTGTGGGGGAAACCGGAGCACCCGGAGGAAACCCACGCAACCACGGGGAGAACATGCAAACTCCACACAGAAATGCCAACTGGCCCAACCGGGACCTGCCCCAACCGGGGATCGAACCAGCGACCTTCTTGCTGTGAGGCGAACGTGCTACTCACGCGCCACCGTGGCGCCCCAAGATCTGATATTGTGATATTTTATTTTTCTGCGCTAAATATTGCCATATAAATGCAGTTTCACAAGACAGTTTGAATAGTATCATTTAACGGTTGTATGGGGAGGATTTTTGGGGCAGAAATTGAATAATCACAATGCTTTTCTTACACTCTCAGAAATAAAGGTACAAGAGCTGTGACTGGGGTAGTACCTTTTTTTAAAACATGCACATTTGTATTTAAAGGGTCCATATTGGTACTTGAAAGGTGTTTATTAGTACCTAAAATTTTGAAGAGGTACAAATTTGTGATTTTTAGGTACTAGTACGTACACTTGAGGTATTAATAAGGACCCTTTAGTTACAAACTTTTACCTTTTGAAAAAGTACCACCCCAGTGACAGCTCTCATACCTTTATTTCTGAGAGTTTACTTTGCTTTGTCTAGTTTCTACTCCAAATATCTAATAATTCATAGATCAAGTAAAAATATTGTTTTGTTTTAAACTTCAGAAGAAATAAGTCAAAAATAAAGAGTTTTTCGCTTAAAACAACTCAATTATCTGCTAGTGGTGTAAGTAAAACAATCTTGTCTTTACTTTGAAATGTAGATATTACGACTTTTTTTTTTTTTGCATAAATCATATAAATTCTGTATAAATACAGTCATTAAACACAATTCTGCAGCCCCTCGTCAACCATAATCCAGACTCAACCTTGCATATCTTGCGCACATCGGGGTATCGATACTAAACGATATATTTTGTAGCCCTAATACAGTATATACTGTAGACAGTTACATGAATATATGAGATGTCCAATTTTATGAGCCTGGTTACAAAAACAACTGAACTGCAAATACCAAAGAAACTGCAAGGACACATGTAGATCCTAAACTCGTTTACAAATTGCAGTTCTGAAAAACTCCCACTCTGTTGACATCTTGTCTTTCAAACTCTTTCAAATGTACTTTGAAACTGAATTGCTTACTTGGAATTTTAAATACATTGCCTTCAAACTTTAACATAACTTGCACATGCACACTACAGTTCAATACTAAAGTATGCTTATGGAATTTGAAAGAAGTAAATAGACAAACTGATCCACTGATAGCTGTTCAATCTTTTTTTGTGTGTGTGAATAGTCATATTGTGGGGCGCCACGGTGGCGTAGTGCGTAGCACGATCGCCTCACAGCAAAAAGGTTGCTGGTTTTAGCCTCGCTTGGGTCAGTTGGCATTTCTGTGTGGAGTTTGCATGTTCTCCCCGTGGTTGCTAAATTGTCCGTATGTTTCCCAGAGATGGGTTGCAGCTGGAAGGGCATCCACTGCGTAAAACATATGCTGGATAAGTTGGCGGTTCATTCCGCTGTGGCGACCCAAGATAATAAAGGTACTTAGCCAAAAAGAAAATTAATGAATGAGTAGTCTCTTGGGGCACAGGCTCCCTCAAAAAAAAATACAAAATAAAAAATAAAAATAAATAAATAAATAAATAAATAAAAAAGTAAATAAAAATAAGTAAGTAAATAAATAAATAGATAGATAGATAGATAGATAGATAGATAGATAGATAGATAGATAGATAGATAGATAGATAGATAGATAGATAGATAGATAGATAGATAGATAGATAGATTAATTAAATATATATACCCACTATGCCACTGTGGCGTCTCAATAGACTTCTGATTTAAATAAATTGATAATTAAGTAAATAAATGAATGAATGTATATTACTAAAACCCAACTAATAAAATAAATAAATACTATTCAGTGGTTTAATAATAAAAAAACGTCTGTGATGTAACTTGACCACAAATTTTCATCAATGAAATTATTATTCTTTAAGGTAAATTCTTTAAGGTAAATGTTTGCAAACAATTTATATTGGATGAATTTAAACAAACAAATTTAGTATTGTCCAACTTGATTTGTTTGTTTAAATTCAGCCCATATAAATTGTTTGCAAACACCTACTTTAAAAAAAATAAATAAATCCAATTACTATTTCTAGTGTTCACTGCACTGTAAACATTGCAGGGTTCCACACAATTCATTCATGTTGTCCAAACACAAATCAATTAAGTTATATTCGATTAAGTTAGCATATTCAAGTGGATTGAACATCCAACAATAAAGTTGTACCAAAAAAAAAATCAACAGTTGTGTTGTTTCAGCTCATTTTAGATAAGTAGATTGAACAAGCAGCAAATGTATTTACTGACATTAATTGATCCATTCATTCAACCATCCATTCGTAGCCTACATGCATATGTAAACACACACAATAACCTTTATGACATTGCTATTACATATTATCGTATTCAAACAGGAACACACATGCTCACCTCACACATTTTAATGTTCTCGCTTCAGGCAGAAGGTGAAAAGGCGACAGTCGTGTGTGTATGTGTGCGCGCGCGCTCGCTGCACAGAGGCGGGGGTGAAAAAGGCGGCAAGCGCGTGAAGGAGGAAGAGAAAAGCTCGCGTGCGCTCGCAGAAGACCGGTGTCTGTATCTAGGCTGTGAACGGTTTTCTCCGTGTCCGTTTTCCTCTGCTCCTCTCTCTCTTTCGCTAGTTATTTGGCAACAGAGGCATACCAATCATCCGAAGGACGACTTTAAAGATCAAACCTCGCGTCTCTCTGGGATTTTGCTGCATTTCTGCCGTTTTCCCCTCAGCATCTTCTCTCATCTTTGTAACCGTCAGCAGTCTCACCACAAACTGAATGTCTCTTGCTGTCTGTGGTAATTTGTTATCATGACCACTGCAAAGGAGTCAAATATATCGACCAAAGCAGCTCAACAGCAAGAACAGGTACTGGAGAGATTTATTTATCTTTGTTTGTCTCGGGGATTGATACTTTATTATTTTCAAGAGGTAAATTGCTTTAGTTAAACGTGAGGTGGTTTGTAAAACTGACAGATAAAAGTAACAGTACTATCCCCATAATTGTCTTAAATGTTTTATGGAAGCATTAGAAAGAGTGACAGGATTGATTGTCAACCATTTATTCTTTAAGGAGAGCGTGACCATCTTTATTAGTTATGAATGACTAACTGCGCTTAAGAGTTACAGTTTGGGTTAGATGGAAATTCATATTGAGAGCATATAACAAGTCTGATAATCGTTCATTATTCTGATTTAAACACTGGAACATTAAATAGTCACTACATTATAACTTAAAAAATTGTATCTTAAGTCAAATGATGCTTGTATTGAACCATAGACCTTTAATCATATTCAGCCTTTTTTTAGTCAAAACATTTTTTCTCTGTGCCTAGTTATGTTTTCTGTCATCCAAAACATAACTTGTCATATAAAAAAATAAATAAATCATACATATAAAAGGATAGTTCACTCAAAATTATAAGTTACCTCACAATTCTCTCTCCCTCGTGAATTCTCGCCCTCCATTTATGAATTTATTTAAGCTTTTCAACAAAAAATAGTATATTTTGAAGAATACTGGTTGCTGGGACCCACACTCAAAAATTATTTTTGCTGCTTGTTCGAATTTATATATTTAAAATGAGCTGAATGAACACAATTTTTGAGTTTTTTTTGGACAACTTAATTGTTTTATGTTATCCACTTTTCTAAAAACAATTAAGTTAACTTAATCAATTTGTGTTGATTGAGACAACATGAAGGAATTGTGTGGAACCAGCAGAAAAAAAAAATCTATGAAAATCATTGGATCCCAGCAACCAGCATTTTCATTATATCTTCTTTTGTGTTTAACAGAAGAAATAAACTCGAATAGGTTTTGAACTAGTGAAGGGCGAGTAAACGATGACAGAATTTAAATTTTTGTGTGAACTATTCTTTGCAATATGACATACAATATATAAGTAATTTCTTTTTGCTGTGGGAACAGTTTTAAGTCACATTGCTTCCCTTTCCTTTCAGAAGATTACTTGACTAACCCAACTGTGAATTACAGTACCTGTGAGTGGAAGCAGGTACAGAAACAGCCACAGGCAATACCGACAGGAACAAAGTGCAGTGCAGGAAAAGCAGTGTGAAAGGTGGAAGCCCCGCTAGAGACAGCAGAGAGAGGCCATGTGAACATGTCAAGGGCAGATACACTTTGACAGCAGGAATGGTAGATCTTCTGTTTTTCCACTTGTTTTGCAAAGAAAATGATCACCTAAAGAGCAAAGTTGACCTTTACATAATCATTATGCATTGTTTATAAATAAATCAATTTAGATTTACCAATTTTACATTTTAATTTGGAGGCATTTTTTAGAGAAAGCAATGAAAATGACATGCATGTATGTAGATTATTTAATAAGAAATGTTTCTATTATCCGAGCCATTGAAGTTGGGAAGTTCTGCTTTCAAGTTTTTGTAACTTTGCAGATATTCTTGCATTCAACTAAATCTAAAAAGAATATATATATATTTTACTAGCAGCCTAGCACACATTGTTAGTTTTAAGATTAACAATTAATCAGTGAAAGTTAATCCACTAAAATAAATAAATAAAAGTGTTCACTTTGGTAGTCTTTGATCAAAATCTAACCATTTGCTTCCGCTTTGGAATGGCAGTTCTTCACTGCTGACATCAGTTTGATGGCTTGGATAAAATATGCTTGAAATATGCTTAAGGCTGCACATTATATAGAAACATCAATATCACAATGTGCATATCTGCAATAGTCTGCAAAGATATGCAATGTTGAGTCTGAATTATAGTTGACCAGAAGCTAAAGACTTGTATTTAATTGCTGTATTTATACAGAATTAATAAGATTTATGAAAAATAATAATAATAATAATTCTCACTCAATTTTCGTCTTGTTTCTAGTCCAAATATCTACATTTAAAGAGTTCACAATTAGCTGATGATTGATTATAAAGCATGTTTGCGAGAGAGCTCATGAGCCCTGAGCTCATAAGATCCTCGAGTATAGGGCTTCCTTCCATTTGTAGGGTGAGAGGGGAGTTTGAGCTGAGGTAGGTCTCGAGAACTGCCCTACATGTTAATGGTTGAAGATGATTAGGGATTGCTGATTAAGAGCTCATCAGTGTTGCCAATTTGGTTTGGTCAATTCACCAATGTCGCATGTCTTTGGACTGTGGGAGGACACCGGATAACCCAGCGGAAACTCACGTGAGCACAGGAGGAACATTTAAACTTGGTCCAGTAGGATTTGAACCAGTGACATTCTTGCTGTGAGGCAACAGTGCTAAACACTGGGCCGCCATGCCATCCTGTCAGGGGAAGGGGGAGGAGTAGGGGTGGAAGGAGGGATTCTTCAAGACGAAGATAACTAAGGTAAGAAATTCTGGTTATTTATAGTAAGTTAGGAATGATCTGATTGGTGAATTATCCGTTGCTAATGCAGGACCAGCTGTGGTCATTCATAAGCACATGACCCTCTTGAAATTTGTTCATAAATAAACTTCACTTCAAAGCGAAAACAATTATCTTACTTAAATCACAGATCATTTTTTAAAAATCTTGATAAATCTTGTTCATATTGCAATATTTATCACAGAAAAATAAAATAAAGCAATATCAGATTTTTGTCCAGTTTTGTGCAGCCCTATTAGCCGTGTCCCTTTAAACATTAGTTTACTGCTGTGAAAGATTAGATGAGCGCAAAATAAAACTTCACCACTTACTCACAGCAATTCATAACATTTTGATTTAGTGGCTTATCCGTTTGAGTTTGTATGATCTTATTGATACAATTTAGTACAATTTGCTAATAACCCAATGATGGTTGGGTTTGATGCCAGGCCTCCTTTTAAAAATTTTAAAGTTTTGTACTACTAAACTGGCATGAATTTGTACAGTAAGAACTAGCCACTAAAATAAATATTCACAGCAACTTCCAGTTTACGTCCTCTTCAAACTTTTACTTGTACGGTAATTCTAAAACCGGTACCACTGCAGTATATCCTGATAAACATCAAGACAGGAGGACAGATAAAGGCCATTCCTTTTTTATAGACTATCCATTAGAAAACAGCACAGGCTGGATATACTGTAGGAGCATGTACTGTAAGACATAAGTCTGTCTTGAATAGATTGACTTTAACTTGATTGTAAAATGTATTACTACACACTGGAGGCCGGCGATCGACTTTAGTTCAGCTGTACAGAAGTAAACCAATCAATATATTGACTTCTTCAGCTTTTTTTCCCATTCATGTTTCACACATCTGCCACAGTGTGAGTCTTTCATTTCTTCTTCTTCATTTGGGGGCTTTTCTCAGCACATATTGATATGTGTCTAGTTTGATTAATTGACATTTAATTCATTCAAATTGAACAAGGAATCAATCGATTGCCATTAAAATGCTATGCTTTTTGGTGTGTGGATTCTAGTCTAGTGAAGTACTGTAACGGTATTCTGCGCATACATGGAGAACACTACTAATGTAGCCGTGTGTTTTTAACAGTGGAGCAGATGTGAGAGAGAGAGAAAGAGAGAGATGTAGCAGCCAAATCTATGACATTCGTCAATGATGCATTTGAGCTTGCTCATATACAGATCATATATATTTCTTGAACTCTTTCTTGTGTAAAATACAAAAAGATCTCTGCCTCAAATCGGTCCACATTGAATGGGAAAATATGTTCTCACAAAACAGTTCAATAGGGCTGCTGGTCTGTAAAATGACAAGTTGCTGCTTGGCCATTGCATGTGTAGTGAAGGCCAGCTAGAGTAGTTCTGTGCAGTTAAACCTTACTCCTCTGACCTCTATAGAAAGGTGTTATAGCGACTGACGCTAGAGACCATGGTCTTTAACCTCCTTGGTAGGGCAACCGACTCCTATGTGGGAGAGTTGCCGGTTCGATTCCAGCTTGGAGCAGGTTGGGTGGTGTAAGACCGGCGGGTGTTACACATTTATGTATGTAGAGAAATTAGCTAGCAAGTCATGTTTTGTGAAACCGCAGTTTGGTTGGACGTTCATTGTCAAGCAACATTGGTTCAACAATAGTTAACATAGATGTTGTTTTGAATGCTGTTGTAAATGCAGTTGGATTAATAATTAATCAAATAACTCTAATTAACATTCATTCATTTTCATTTAATTTAATTTATCAGTGGTCGCCACAATGGAATGAACCACCTGCACAGGTTTTACCCAGTGGATGGCCTTCCAGTCGCACCCCAGTACTGGGAAACACCTATTGGCACACACATTCATACACTACGGCCAATTTTGTTTATCCAATTCAGACTGCATGTCTTTGGACTGTGGAGGAAACCAGAGCACCTGTAAAAAACCCAGGTGAACATGGGGAGAACATGCAAACTTCACACAGAAATGCCAATCTGGCCCAGCTGGGAGTCAAAATAGTGACATTCTTGCTGTGAGGCAACAGTACTAAACACTGAGCCATCATGCTGCCCCTCAAATATTTTTATTTTTTTATTTTTATCAAAATACAATTTCATTATGAAACTCCAATGAAATGATAGGCGTGGAAGAAGTGTTTCATAATAAAACAGCATTTTGAAGACAAAAAAAATTACATAACAAAATATGTTAATTGTTTACGATTTAGTTTCATTTTTGATTTATTTGGCTGATTTTTATTCTACAACTACTACAACTACATCATTGTTAACAATATTGTTAAACTGCTCAACAACGAATTCCCAACCAAGATTCATAATATCATTTCATTGGTGAAAAGTGACGGTAATGTGATGGGATGATAATGTGATAGTTAATCAGTTATCACACCACATCAGAGAGCAAATTATAATGTGAGATTACCATGGTAAATAACAAACACTATGGATGTGCTTCTTAGAACTGAGGTCGATACAATACACATCTTGATGCATAGCCAATGATACGACAAATTAAAGATATATGTATAAGTCTCACATAGCCTCACGTGACTGTTTTTCATGATGTGGTACGAATAATGATACAAATTTTGATTCATGATCTGTGAATGTTTAAAAAAAGTGTGTGTGTGTGTGATTTTTGTATGCAACTTTTATTTGGCGCTGTCTTGTCCAGGTCTCACTGGACGAAGAGATATTTCAATGTGACTTCCTGGCTAAATAAAGAAATAAAAATGAATATTTCAGGATAGTTTTACATTTATTTTTGTAGGCGATGGGATGGCACAGTAGGTCGCTGGTTCGAGCCTCGGCTGGGTCAGTTGCCGTTTCTGTGTGAAGTTTGCATGTTCTTCATGTGTTCGGGTGGGTTTCCTCTGGGTGCTCCAGTTTCCCCCACAGTCTGTCCGTAGTGTATGCGTGTGAATGAGTGTGTATGGATGTTTCCCGGAGATGGGTTGCAGCTGCAAGGGCATCCGCTGCGTAAAACATATGGTGGATATGTTAGCGGTTCATTCTGCTATGGCGACCACGGATTAATAAAGGGACTAAGCCTAAAAGAAAATAAATAAATGAGTTTTTTTGTAAGCTCACCCCAGAACTTTTTCTGCTCTCTAATGCATTGACTTTGTACAAGATAAGATAGTTGTACCCGATAAACCGAGAGCACAACTTTTTATCATTTCATGTAATGCACCTATTATTTATTATTTATGTGATGCCTTTTTTGGTTTGCTATGGAGTAATTTATCATGTAATATTTGATTCTAGCCTTTAACCTTCAGACTACAGTACAGTAAATTTGACGTTTGGAGCATTATGTAGGTCTAGTTTATTTTCATACGGATCAGAATACCTTTCAGGCTAGACAATGCTGAAATAATATGCCAAATATGAATCTTATCATGTTGCAGCTGAATGAAACAAAACCATGAACAAGCATGGAAGAAATATCTTTTATACTATAGCACCGCCATGCAGCACCCCCAAAAAATATTCCAGGAAAAACCACCAGTCATTTGAACAATGTACAGACTCTGAAGCTATAAAATATTCTGTATACATACACGTAAATTCATACGCCCACATAAATGTCTGTAGCCAAAAGATGGATCCAGTTATCCGTTGATGTGTGGCAGATTGCATTGATGTATAGGCAGAGAGGAGGTTCACACTCCTGGAACTGCTGCAGAGCAAAGCAGTTTCTGTTTATTATCACACACACACACACATAAACCCGTAGTATACGTAGCTCTGATACACACAAACAGCAGGACGAGCTCCTGACCAGCTCGAGCCGCGTGATGGTGACCATTTATTTCCTTAAATTCATAAAGCCTCAAAATGGCCATCATTCACAAGACAAATGCCAGCTGCCAGTGGGCGGTGGTGCAAATGGTAGGACGAAATAAGATTATAATAGTGCGTCACTTTGAGATGGCAGGCAGATTTTTCAAAATCTTTGCGAAATGGCTTTTATGAGCTTTTATAAGCATAACGCCAACTGGTGCCGGCGTCCAGAAGTGATGGGTTTAAGCCAGTGGTGGACACATCTTTGTCATATTGCAAAAAACAAATGTAGGGGTACAAAGTGATTTTGCTGTTCCATGCGGCGTGCAGAATCTTTTTATAGTCTTGGTAATTTTATTTATAAAGCAGCTCAGTCTCGCAAGAAAAAACCCCAACCGGGGTTCATGAAAAATAGGGGCCTGTGGTGACATTTTTGAAAATAATATATTGTTTCAAAGTAGAATATCCACTGAGGTGTGCTTTCTCAGAAATAGAGATACAAGTGACTGTAAGGCAACATTTTATTATGTTTCATGAGCTTATCACGGCAGTTCTGAAATCAAATGACCAATGAGAGCCATGGAAAGTGTCATTAAAAAGCCATTATTACACAGCATTGAGCTCTTTTGTCAAATTGGAGTTATGCATTGTACTATTGCTTTTATTTTGGATATGATTAATCATGATGGTAGGGCGACATGGTGGCTCAGTGGTTAGCAAGAAGGTTGCTGGTTCGAGCCCCGGCTGTGTCAGTTGGCATTTCTGTATGGAGTCTGCATGTTCTCCACGTGTTCTTGTGGGTTTCCTCCTGGTGCTCTGATTTCCCTCACAGTCCAAAGACGTGTGCCATAGGTGAATTGAATAAGCTAAATTGGCCATAATGTATGTGTGTGAATGCAAGAGTGTATGGGTGTTTCCCAGTGTTGGGTTGCAGCTGGAAGGGAATCCGTTGCTGGATTAGTTGGCAGTTCATTCTGCTGTGGCGACCGCTAATTAATAAAGGGACTAAGCCGAAAAGAAAATGAATGAATGACTATTGCAATGCTGTACCAGGTGAACAACCAAACAAGTTTAGCATTGTAAAACCCATACATATGATGTGTCACACAAACATAAAAAATAGTGAATAAAAAAAAGTTAAGCGCTTTACTATTGCAATGCTGTACCAGGTGGACGAACAAGCAAGTTTACCATTATAAAATCCATACATATAATGTGTTACACAAACAAACAAAAAATTATGTGTTTTACAGTTATAATGCTGTACCAGGTGAACAACCAAGCAAGTTATGCATACATATCATGTGTTACACAAACATTAAAATAAATAAATAAATAAATAAATAAATAAATGGTATGCGCTTTACTATAGCAATGTGGTACCAGGTGAGCAACCAAGTTCACCATTATAAAATTCATACATATGATGTTTGCCTGACACGTAAATGTCAGGTAAATCGGGTTTTTTGTTGCCTGCCCCCTTATCATAATAATTTCTGTGAAAAAAGAATAAAAGTTGAGGGCATTTTACCGCCGCAAGTGTTTATTTCAACTGAAAACTGCAGTGACTATTTGGAGTATGTGTTTGGTGTTTTGCTAAATGTTGGTTAGAATTATGTTTTTCCAATTGGGAGAAATGACTTACACTCAAAAAAATTACGTTTGGTGTTTGTTCAAATTACTTATTTAAAATGAGCTGAAATAACACATAATTCTTAAGATCGATTCTCTTAAAATTGTAAAAAATGAATAAGTTCGTCTAATTCCTTCTTGTTGTCCCAACACAAATTTTCTACAGCGTAAGCTGTATTTTTACACACTGAAGATGTTTCAATTTCATTAAAAGATTGAGATAAGTTTGGCATCATTTGCCGTGAAATATAAAGACTAATGCGTGTGTGGTTGAAGTCTTTCTTCACTCAAATAAATTATTTTACTGGTTGTTTCAACTACTTAATAAAAATGAGCTGAATCAACATAATTCTTGAGCGGTTTTTGGACAACTTAATTGAGCTCTTAATTGTGATTGCGAAATATTTATACACATATTTTGCACAAGCTTTAATTTGGTCACATGAATTTGCAGTGTTGAAAAATAGGCCACTTTGAAAAGCGACTTTTGGATTGATATCCTGTTTACAATTAACCTATTTGCCTGCAAAACTGTACTTCTGTGACGTCAATAATGTAGGTAACATTTTAATATTTGACATTAAAATGAATCAGCGAACATCTACTAAGTCTGCAATCTCTATTATTGACCATTCACCTAAAAAAAATACGTCCTCAAGACACTACATTCCATTAAGACTTATATTTTGCCTATCACTTTCACATCATCACCTATGTGATTATTAAATACAAATGGCATTAAAACAGCAGCTGTTTAGTCTCACACATAGTCTCTTGCCACTGTTCTCTTAGCTCTCCTTCACATAATGTTCCGCTCATTAAAACACAAATAAAACACCCCCTCCCCCTCATGCAATCATGCAACCTACAGTATTTCTACCAGCAACATTTTACCATTTAATTGTCAGCATTCTGTATGACAGAACTCCTAATTAACAAAAATTTATAAATAAATAAATAAATGCAGAGTATTGGAATGAAACTGGTTGATTGGTGCCTTCCCTATAGCAATTAATGTGCCATGCAGTCTCAGTTGTGCTGGCTCCTAAAATGTCAGCAGAATGTTTTGAATGTGTGTTTAAATGAAGACAATCAACAGGCTGTTTAGTTATCCAGGAACCGTGGATTCATTTAGATGGCATTTATTTCAAAATGCCAGTTTCCCTCAAGGGCGTAATTGGATAAT
Organism: Danio albolineatus; assembly: GCA_903798035.1. Lineage (NCBI taxonomy): Eukaryota > Metazoa > Chordata > Actinopteri > Cypriniformes > Danionidae > Danio > Danio albolineatus. The sequence continues at coordinate 6,381,589 of CAIGQQ010015131.1, read as the reverse complement.
TGGATTTCATCAAACGGAGAGAGTGCAACTTCTGCATGACAGACCTCTGTTTATGTTTGTTGACTTGTTCACTCTTATTTTAATAAGGCATTTTCAGGATGCGGATGGACCTTCATGCTTGTTTTGTTGTACTATTTTTGCCATTGTCACTATAAACCGGGGTAGATTGTGTTATGTGTTTGCGTGACTTATGGTTTCTTGCAAGCTCTGTTGCTGTCAGGCTGTTCTGTAATGAACAGAAGGAACAGACAGTGGGACGTGTGCTTGGCAGGGTGCATGTGCCCTCTCTCCTGGGGTAGTTTCTACCCTTCAGAGCAAGGTTTGGTATTGCAGTCCATATGTTGACTCAAGACAGATCCACCAACCTCAGAGAGCCTACAGTATAGGATGATATATGTACACAAACTCTCTGTATCTATGACTCAGATTGATACAGTATAGCTCTGTATAGACATCCACTCATACTGTATGTGCAGTTTTCATAGGCTTAATACATGCTCAGCTCTGTTGACAGCATCTGTGATATGTTGTCTATTACCATTTTGTTCCAATGAAGCAGGAATTGAAATGCACCTACCTGTACTGTATAGTTAAGCAGTGTTAATGCAGCATGCTTAACACACATTTTGATATGAAGGAGACTCCAAAGTATTGTACGTTTTTTTAAATCTGTGTTTTATGGTAGAATTGGTGTTGTCAAATGATGGTCCTGGTTAATCACGTCCAAAATAAAATTTGTATTTGCAGTAGATGCACTAATTGGTTTCATATGATGCCAATTCAAGAGTTCACACTTAGCTGATGATTGATTATGCAGCGATTTTGACATGCTGTCCTGGGGAGAGGGCCCTGAGCTCATAAGATCCTCAAGCCCGGGGGCTCCCTCCCATTTGCAGGGTGAGAGGGGAGTTTGAGCTCAAGTAGGTCTCGAGGACTCTCCCTTGTTTAGAGCTGATGACAGATTATAAATTGCTATATAGAGTTATACTGCTGGCTAAGAGATTGACTATAGTGCTAATTTAGATTAATCAATTCACTTATTACACATATTTTTGGACTGTGAAAGGAAACCGAAAACCCGGGGGGAAATTCACGTGAGCAAGGAAAGAACATGTAGACTGTGCACAAAAATGACAACTGGCCTGTTATGGATTTAAACCAGTGATATTCTTGCTGTGAGGCTAACCACTGTCTGGGAAAGGGGGAGGAAGGGTGGATGCATCTAGGCAAAGATAACTAAAGTAATAAACTCTGATAATTTATTATGATTATTTCTTGAAAAATATCTTGTAAAATATTATGTACTGTCATCATTGCAAAGATAAAAGTAATTAGAAATTAGTTATTAGAAATTAGTTATTAAAATTATTATGCTTAATAATAATTCAGGAGGGCTAATAATTCTGACTTCAACTGTATACTGTATATATGAAGCTTTACAGTGTCTACAGATCATGGATAAGAAAGAGGGTTTTGTTTTGAGGGTTTATCCCTGCTACAGTTATGATCAAAAGAACCTTTCGGCTCGACACCTTGATGAGACAATAGATTGGAATCTGGCCATCAGTGCAATGCATCATGGGCATTGCCCTCTGCCCAACAGCTACTTTCTTACCAGACAGGCAAAGCTGGTGGCAGAGTTAAGATGAGATAAAAACTGGATTCCTCTCTTTCTGCCTTTCCCATCCTCGTCTTCTTTGCTCATTTCATTTCTTTGCTGGCTGCCAAATTAAATGGCTTACATTTCTAATAGCAGCGCGGGTGTGTGTAGTCTTAGATTTGTGGGAGGAGAGTGTTTTATTGGAAGCGGAGCGTATTTCTTCTCACATACATCACAGTAGTGATGGGAGCAGATTTTTATATAGCATATGGGGGAATCAGAAAAAGCTTTTTTTTTTTTTGTTCATTTTATTAATGATTCTAAATACTATGATATACCAAATAAACACAAAATAACTAGTGGCTAGAAAGCGGACACTTTTTGACAGCCAAAATGGTGTGCATGAACACAAAAACAATTATCTTTTTAATTTCTGTGTGGAGTAGGAATGGGCGGATCGATATTTTCGATACTGGGAATGTATTGAAAGGATCGTTTCTTAAGTAAAAGTATCAATCTTTTCTGGGGGGGTTCTTACTGAGTGATCAGACATTTTAAAAAATCTAAATAATTATAGCGCCGCATAATATATAAATATTTACTTAAATAGGAACACGAATGGAAACTATAATATTCTTCCACTGTATCTCCGCTGATAGGTCAGTGTTATCTCACGACACAGTGGTACAGACACCAGTGCGGGTTATAAAACTCGAGAGCGGAGCTGTCGACATCATGACTGAACGTAAACTAAGTATAATCAGGAGTTATCGTAAAAGTTATCAGCTAAAGGGAAAAAAAATCAACATTCTGTTGTTCCTTCACAAAAACCTGGAAACTGATTAAAATCAGAAGGCACGAATGAATATTGCAACTTAAATTTAAGATTCAATCTAAAGTTCTGCTGCTTTGTCCTTTAAATAAGGTGAAGAAATTCAGTCATGAAGTGTATTATTTTTCATTATATATGGTGCTGTTTAGCCAATTATAGTTCTGCAATTTTAATAAATGTAAAAAAGAATCGTATTTTTTTAAATAATAATAATAATAATAATAATAATAATAAAGGTAATATATATTTTTTAAATCTCTATAAATCACTATTGATAAATCACTATATAAATCACTATAATCACTATTTCATTTAAGTGTTAAAAAGTATCGATTTAAATATCGATATCGATGATACTTGTCTTGAAGTACTTAGTATCGGATCGGAAACATAAATATTGGTATCGCCCATCCCTAGTGTGGAGTTTTCATGTTCATCATATAATAAAAATAAAAAATGTCAGTTTGCAACATCAAGCAGCGTAACGAGCTGTTTTTAACATCTGAAAATGAATGGAAGTGAATGAGACCGGAATTCTCAAGCCAAAAAGATTCAAAAGGCTGCACCCGCACGTACTCGGAAAAATAAGATGAATAGGTGAATTGAATGAGCTAAATTGGCCGTAGTGTATGAGTGGGTGTGAATGCAAGAGCGTATGGGTGTTTTCCAGTGCTGGGTTGCAGCTGGAAGGGCATTCGGTGCAAAAAACATATGCTGGATAAGTTGGCGGTTCTCGCTGTGGTGATCCCTGATTAATAGAGGGACTAAGCCAAAAAAGAAAATAAATGAGTGAAAGTTTGGTCACACTTATTTTGATGGTCCGTTTGTTGAATTTAAGTTACATTGCAACTAATTCTCATTAGATTATAAGTAGACCGTTAGGTTGGGGTTAGGTTTGTACTTGCAAAGTTTCTTATAGTCAGTTAAATGTCTGTTGAATGTCAGTATCAACAGATATTAGGTAGACAGTCTACTAATACTCAAATGGACCAACGAAATAAAGTGTTACCGAAAGTTTAAGCAGTTGTGTAAACGTAAATAGTTGTTTCCCCCAAAACTTTTTGACTTTTTTTTAGCTTTTAGACTCGTCGATTAAACAACATTCAAACTAGTCACAGTGCACATCTCTAATTCCATCTGTGTTTGCATTTTCTGCACTGAACTTAGGGGAAAATCTATGCATTGTGTTTAAACATGGTAAACAAGTGTTTAAATAAAGCTGAGAGTGCTCCACTCGTATTATAAGCAGAATGCGTTTTTAAATTAGGCTGGCTATTTAATAAAGGAACCCTCAAGGGGCGTATGATATATAGAAGTTTATCGAGGGCAGACAATCCAATTCTGCAGGAATCTGTTGAACTTTCTTTAGCCCAGATTTTCTGTAGACCCGGGAATGTATCATGACAAAAGACTAAGGTAATAAAATAAATAAAGATAAAAGACTAACAAAAGACTAGACCAGTGTTTCCCAGTACTTGTTCTTTGCATCTTGGCCTGGTTGTTCAGTGTCCCAACGAGAATGTTGCTTTGAAACATGGTGCTTCTGAATCATACAGAAGCTTAGATATCGAAGGCTCCACAGCTGTATTTTTTTTACACTATTTTAAAATCAGGATAGAAAAGACGTCATTTTTCCGCAGTAAATAAACACAGGCCATCAATCAAGTCTGATGTTGAAAGGATGCATTCAACAATGTGTCTGTTCATTCAAGCTAATTGCCAGTTCATTACACAAAGATTGAAATTTGAGTGAAAAAGAGAAAACGTGTTATTAAATGTGGACCTCGGAGAGAGGATGAACGGTGGGAGGAGAGTATGAAAACTCTTCAACATGATTCTGTCACCTTATGAAATCTGTTTTCTCAAACACGCGCCTTTGATTGCATTTGTGTCTGTGGGTATTAATCATCAGGGAATGTGATGTTCAGAGCAACTTATAGTATTAATATACTGTAGAGTTTAATGGGTGTGTGCTGCAGGTGTGCATAATGGCTTTGAACATGACTCATCTTATCAGATTTTACAACTATATCTGTTTAATAATATCCACTCTGAGGCGAATAATAGGATTGCACAACTGGATTGGAATTGGTATCCGTGTCTTTAAAATATGCAGGTGATGTCAATGCTGTAGAAAGGCATTCAAAATGAATTTTTCTACCATAGATATAATAAAAGAGCAATTCAACGGTAATAATTCCTCAGCAGACTTGGAGGAAATGAAGACTATTGATTTTATTCTCTCTGTAATTGAGGAAATATATGCAGCAATCCTGCCCCTTAAACAGTTATGCATCTATTTTGCAATTCCCAAAATGGACCTTTCTATGTTTCAAATTTTGGGTTATTTATACCAGATTTTAACACTATATGGTAACATTTTAGCTTAGGTCGCAATTTATGAAATTAGCAAACCATTTACTAAAACTACTAGCTTAATAAACTACTATTAGCTGTGTATTAATAGTTACTAAGGTAGTAGTTGGGTTTAGATTTTGAGTAGGATTAGGTTTGGCTCTATAATAACTACACGCTATAAATAATTTATTAAGCTTTAACAAATTGTTAATTAAGAATTAACTCTACATTATAAGACATTAGTAAGCAGTTCAAATCAGCTAAAACTGCTGTGCTCTTGACTTGACATTTATAATGTGCTTAATAAATGTACACAGCAAATTATGAGGTGTTGAATTTCTGGTGAAAGCCCCTGTAGTGTTATAGTGTTAAAATCCAAGTGTACATATACTGTTTTTAACACTGATGTGGGTTAAATTAAACGATTAAACTCTCATTTTAGTAAGTCAAAAGAAAAGTGTTTGTTGACTTTTTTTGTATTATTATTATTATTATTATTATTATTATTATTATTATTATTATTA
>CAIGQQ010015131.1:6351061-6373893 GCA_903798035.1 Danio albolineatus | reverse complement strand
CATATGAGCCATAGTCACTGTCAACTGGCATATGCCACTTCAGAGTTCTAATGACATGACCATAGGAGCTAGTTTAGGTGTTTAGCCGGTTAAAATGGAAAGCATATGAGCCATAGTCACTGTCAAGTGACATACGCCACTTCAGAGTTCAAAAGACTTGATGATAGGAGCTAGTTGGGATGTTTAGCTGGTTAGAATGGAACACATACGAGCCATAGTCCAGCAATCAAACATTGCTATGGATTTCAGAACACCATGCTCATCAGGGGATGCAGTAGACATTTCTGTGAAGACGTTTGATCCAGACCGATGTCTCCAGCATGCATTTGCTTGCTTCATTATGACTACTAATGACTCTAATTGAGCTCGGTCTGTCTCTTTGCTACTGGCCGGAGGGGTCGTCCCTCTCTTTCACTTTCCTATAATTCCCCTGCCTGCACTGTAATGAACTCTTGAGTTTGTAATCTGGTTTGCAAGCTCCTCAGGCTGATGTCAAATGCAGGAGAATTACTGAACATAGATTAAAATGTCTCATTTCTATACTGTTGGCAGTTAGATTCATAATCATATTTAATTTTAGTTCATTTTCAGTGACAGTCTATAAAGAAATTCATTATGGTTGTATAAAAATTCACAGTTGACAACAACTCAGAGATTTACAGTTGAGCTTGTAGCTATAGTTTGGCGGTATTCCAAGATTTAAATGTTCCTTCAAAGTCAAGAAGTGTCTATAGAGGACTTACACACCAACGGAGAGCCAATATTTGTTTTCGCTTAGAGAAGCTTAGACACACAGCTTTGTCAGTAAGTAAATTCTCTTTTCTGGATTTTTTTGTCCCACTTTATTCTTGCATACACAATTCAACAGTGTTTAAAAAACACTTTTCATGAAAGTGGAAGTTACTTTTTAATTTCTCAACTTTATCAGTCCTATGAGATATAAACAAAGAACGTTGGCAGAATTATAGCAGGACATTATTGGTGTGTTTGGATTGAAGACAGCTGGCTCACTTTTGAATGATGTTCTGGCAAGATTGTGGCTGCATATGTAACATAAACGTGGGCACAATATGTAATATAGTGTAGAATAAATCTGAGTTGGTGCAATAAACAAAATTTTATGTAAGGGATAATATCATTTATTGCAGAATAAACCCCAACAGATTGATCAGGACCTTAAAGTAAAGTGAAAATGCCCTTGTATCACCATGAGGTGATTCATTTGTGCCGACAGCTGGGTATGTGTAAAACAATACTGTCTTCATGAAGTCTTCATTCCTTCTCTTACCTCTAAGCATAAGCAAACAGTGCTTATATTTTTCAAATAATCTTAAATGGGGATGTATTGTGCCCTCTTTTTGTAATATGTAAAATGAGTCCCTAGAGTGTGTAAACAGTTAAATCAACAGTGTAAAAATTGCAGTGTTACATGTCAATAACTCCAAAAATGTTAAATTAACAATATACAGTGTTAACGACGGCACGTTGACAGTGTGGTTGCAAGGTGCAATATGATGTGATTTTGCATTAACACTACAAGTGCAAAAGATCACGGTATGTTAGACATACACCACAGAACAGTGTAAAAAATAATGTTACACTGATAGGAGTACTTTCTTGATGACAATTGTAGCGTAACAACAACACTAGTGGATGTTAATTGCCCCTAAGTGTAAAACTCCTCACCTGGAGGAGGGTGTCTGTCTGTTGCAAGACCCGAAACACTCCATGAGTTCAGGAAACAACACTGATGATGTTTCCAAGGTTGTGCATCAGAAGATGTTTCTGCAACTAAAACTTTAGAGTGCCAATATTACACTGCAAATTTAACACTACACACGGTGTACTTTTAACACTTGATAGATTGGGACCATATATGCTCTTCAGTAGTGTTAAAATCAACACTTTAAGTGGTAAACTGACACTACTTATTTATTTGTATGTGAAGTTCCTGCTCAATATACACACAAAAAATATAATAACTCTTTGAAACTACTCTTTTTAGGTTCCGATTCCAAAATTTGCCATTTTCATGACTATTGCTTTAAATGCAAATGAGATTATGCTCCAGCCCTCTTTTCTAAAGGGGCGGAGTTACAAATATTTGTGCTTCAGCATAGAGAGATTTAAAACAGGACTAACGGTATCTGAGAAGAACTGAAAATGTCAAAAGAAGTGTCTCAGAAGAATCCTAAAATTCGACATCCTAAAGCTCAATGGTTGTGAGTAAATCTAATGGTGGTCGGCTGCTTCTCACTCAGGGCTGTCTATGATTATGAGGGAGATATCATAATTAATGGGCTGGGCTTTCCCCTTTGATGACATGTACAGGTAACACTACTCAAAAGTAGTGTAATTGATTACTTTCCCTAAAAAGTAATGCAAAGTAATTCAGTAAGTTACTTTTTTGGGGAGTAACTCAATATTGTAATTAATTACTTTCAAAAGTTACTTTCCCTTACACTGTTCGTTACTACATAACACTATACTGTATATTTTTCTTATTGTGTACTACGACATTTACACCAATATGAACTATACGTTTACACCAATTATGCATTCGACCACCACCAAAGTCAATGATTGGAGTTAATAATTGTATTTTTTTTATTACATACGTCCAATACAAAAGCATATTGATCCACTTTATAAAACACGCACTAACCCACTGGCGCCATATGGGTTAATTTTATGATAAATTTATACGTTTTTTGTAAGGTTTAAACATAATAGCTACTATCCAACATCATTATACAGCATGGAAGAGACTGGGTCAAATTTAAAACTACTCCGACTGACAGAAAAATAGTCATATACACCGAAGATTGCTTGAGAGTGAGTAAATTATGGGGTCGTTTTCAGTTTTGGGTGAAATATTCCTTTAAGTTCTTTTTTCTTCTTCTTTCACAGCATATTGAGCGCAGACTAATAGGAGATCTCCCTGTCACACCTCTGCCCAGACAGCATTAAGGGTGAAAAAAAAATATCTTGACTAGTGTGTGGCGTTTTGCTTTTGGCTTTGACTAGCGTGCCACATCCAGTCTTGAATAGGATGAATTCTAAAGACCCCAAAATGCATATTCAATAACAGACTTCAAACACCACATCGCTATCTAGGCAGAGAGTGGCGCTGGGGGTCACAGTCACACGACAATTTATAAATCTCCTTTAGAATTTCCTGAATTAGATACATTATGACTTTCATATCAGGTTGCAATGTCACCTATGACGGCGTCTTTTCCCTCGGGGACACCGCCAGGGTTCAGATGAGGCTACGGAGCTGTGATAACTTATCACAGTGTCTGAGATTTTTGTTTTCACCTTTTGAACAACACGGAAGCTGTTTCACTGATTAAAAATGCACCTTGCGCTGTCCTGAATTGCCACTTGTGAATACGTTTCACTTGAGGCCGTCACTATTTTTCCATATTTCTCCGACTTGTTGTGCCTTTGTTTTGAAATGCTTTTAGACCAGAATAAAAGATGAATTGAGGTGATAGTGGAAGAAAGTGTGTTTTAGCTGTTTGTTCAATTATTAAACCTAGATCTGTGTACATGGTTTTGGGAGATAAGTCTAACTCCAAGTTCACTGGGTGCTAAAAGCATCTCGGTCGCTTCCAGGTATCAGGTCGACCGTGAAAGGAAAGAAAAGGCATTAAAGATAGATTGTTTTTGTGTTTTTCAGGTTGTCTGCAGCGTAGTATAATCATTTCGAATGTATTCTGTGTTTACATTTACATTTAATTATTCGCAAGGTGATGTTACCCTAAGCAATGTACGAATGAGAATAATGGAAGCAAAGCAAAGCACAACAGTATGTAAATAATATGATAATTCCTTCTTAGTTTTATAGTTAGAAGGTCAAATTTTGTGTGTTTTTAAAGGAAAAGCTAGAATAGGAATCGTGAGTGATATATAGAGGTTAACTAAAAGAGTGTTAGTATTTTTAGTAAAGTTATTTTATTGCCCTTTTGGGATGGTATAATAATGTGCCATTCCCAGAACACAAGCTGTGACAGTGTTTTTTTGATGCGAACAGTTCTTAGAAGAGGGCGACATGGTGGCTCAGTGGTTAGCACTTACAGTCCAAAGACTTGTGATATAAGTGAATTGACCGTAGTGTACTGTATGTGTGTAAATGAGTGTTTATGGATGTTTCCCAGTACTGGGTTGCATCCGCTGTGTAAAACATATGCTGTATAAATTGGCGGTTTGTTTCGCTGTGGTGACCCTTGATGAACAAAGGGACTAAGCAGAAAGGACAACTAATTAATGAATGGGTTATTAGAAGACGTGCGACATTTGCTCTTGCTCCTCAATCTGGATCAGCTGCAGAGGTTTGGTATTACTGGCTGGACATTCTGCCAAAGAGCATTGCAATAGTCCAGCTTGGACTAAACATTAACTTGGGCAATTAGTTGCTCAACATGCCCCAATAAAGAGGAACTATTCTTTGTAAAACAACATTATACAATGTGGTCTGTGATGTTTTTAAATTAATAATTTTTATCTATAACAATAAATGCATTTATGTAAGTATACAACTAATTTCTGGTGACAGTAAGTACTGTTTTCCGTGTAGTTATCTTACATTATTCAGGATAAGTACACTGTTTAAGTTGCTCTAAGTGTGTTGCTGGTTCGTGTCCCAGGTGGGTCAGTTGGCATTTCTGTGTGGAGTTTTGTATGGCGTCCCCTCGTTGGTGTGGCTTTTCCGACATGACATGAGACATGACAGTCCATGAGACATTACATAAAGGTGAGTTGAGTAAACTAAATTGGTCGTAGTGTACGAGTGTGAATGTGAGAGTTTATGGGTGTTTCCCAGTACTGGGTTGCAGATGGAAGGGCATTCGCTGCATAAAACATACGCTGGATAAGTTGGTGGTTCATTCTGCTGTGGCGACTCCTAATGAATTAGAGGGCTAAGCTGAAAGACAATTAATGAATGAAAATAATGCTTGATTTTCAAGGCAACACACTAAACTAGATACAACTTAATTCAAAACATTTATAAACTAATTAGTGCATTAATATTAAATATTCATGGGCAGCATGGTGGCTCAGTGGTTAGCACTGTCGCCTCACAGCAAGAAGGTCGCTGCTTCGAGTCATGGCTGAGCCAGTTGCCATTTCTGTTCAGAGTCTGCTTGTTCTCCCCATGTTGGCGTGGGTTTCCTCCGGGTTTACCCCACAGTTCAAAGACATGCGGTATAGGTGAATTGAATAAACTAAATTGGCCATAGTGTATGAGTGTGTGTGAATGTGAGAGTGTATGTGTAAGTAAGGGCATGGAAGGGCATTCGCTGAGTAAAACATATGCTGGAGTATTTGGTGGTTCATTCCACTGTGGCAACCTCTGAAATAGAGACTAAGTCGATGGAAAATGTATGAATTAAATATTCATTCCAAGAATAGACATCTGGCAAAAGGAAATCCCCCCTAAGAGATATGGTAACTTTGCTCAACCTGTGTGCTAAGATAAAAACTCCCACAGCAAAGGAAGCCAAAGCTGAAGATTATTTAAGCTACATGGAAGTCAGAACAGAAGCCCAGCAAAGCCCTCTCATTCTGCCCGGTTTCAGTTCTAAACGGCTTAGTCTAAATGGCCGTTTGGTTATACACATGTGCACTCGGGTCACCCAACCCCCCGCCTATCCGTCCGTAATTCACTACACACTGTCGCTTTGCAAAATTTCAATGACCCCATACATGGCAAACACTGTGACTTAACATCCAAACTATCAGCAGGAAGTTATTTTGCTCTTCCCTCCCTTTCATTTTCAATCTTTCTCTCTCTCTCTCTTTGCACAAACCGATTCAATACTGGGAAGAATATAGCAGCTCTGTCAGATCTAAAGAGGGTCAGCTCATATCTCCCCGTTATTCTTATGTCAGATAATAGTGTGAGGCCCCCAACAGGAGCCTCTATAAAGCCTCTAATAGAGCAATTATTCTCAGACAAAAGGTCACCTCAGCCATGACGACAGGCTCGAAATCAATAAACCCCCAATTATGACTACATAACCAGGCAGGGGAATTAGATAGCACGGCCTATGTTTGGCTGTAACTGATCAAGCTTGCTTTAGAAGATTGGAGACTTCTTGTTCCCGCTGTATATTTTTTAATGAGGGGTTGCTTACTTAGGGATCATTAAAAATTACTTAACGACTCCCTGTTCTTCAGCGCGCCACTTTCTCAACGGCCCCCGTTCCAAAGCGGTTTGAGTGATTGAGCGTGTTTTTATTGACGAGAGGTTGCTTATGAGGAAGGGAACGTGTCGGACTTTATGGACGTGACGAGGATTATACTTGGGAGCTGAATCGATTTCTGTGCTTGTTGTTGAGATCGTATAAGCCGGCCCTTAGGTGGGTGTTAAAGCTGCTATGGTGAAGCCGAAGTCATAATTTGGCAGGGGGAGAGATTACACCCCTCATATGAGCAACACGTTGACTTCTCCCTTCCTTTTCTTCACTTGGACTCTTGCTTGATTTTTCCCCTCCAAGCATTTTAGACGGGTCTTGTGCCTGCAGGCTGCACTGTGGGTCACTGCGTTAAGTGCTGCCCTGCGCCATCTCAGCAGGTCTAACATCCTGAGCACCAGCTGATGGTGATTACTGGTAATTTACACTTATTCGAAAAAGTGCCATTTTTGATTTGCACCAAACAGTCGCCTACTGTTAATGAATAATAGCCATGTAAAGTATGTGTGTGTGATATGCTTGTATGTGGTTAGGTCCTCAAGTCTTACTTGTTCCACTACATTAATGTTGCTATAGCCATTGCACAAATTATTTCCTAAATGCTTTTTAGAGTGGTGGCACGGTGGCTTAGTGGTTAACACTGTCGCCTCACAGCAAGAAGGTTGCTGATTTGAGTCCTGGCTGGGTCAGTACTTCTTGCATTCAACGAAGAAGTTGAATACATGTGTGAAATTGTGATAATAAACTGAACCCTATTCATAACACAGCATAGACTAGTGTAGGTTTACACCCCTGTCTTGTACCTACACTCTCAGAAATAAAGGTACAGGAGCTGTCACTGGGGCAGTACTTTTTCAAAAGATACATATTTGTACCTGAAGGATCTATAATGGTACCTCAAAGGTACTTTTTAGGTACATTTGGGCACTAATATGCACCTTTGAGGTACCACTGTGGACTCTTTGGGTGCAAATATGTACCTTTTGAAAAGGTACTGCCCCAGTGACAGCTCCTGTATCTTTATTTATGATAATGTAGTGTTACAACCTCTGATGCCAGTGTAGGGTAAAAGGAATAACATTTAAAGGTGTGGTAATTTCACAATGTGATGAGTATACGCAAAAGACGCTGACGATGGAACTGCCAACAAAAGTGATTTAATGTACAAAAGTGAAAACCAGATTAATGTCCAAAAGGAATATTTACAACAATAAAAGAATGTAATAAAGCATAAAAAAATGAGTTCAACTCAGGAGTAAGGAGACGATAGTGAAGCCAAACAAAAGAAAGAAATATAACAAAACAATTCTAACTCATGAATAACGCCTTACCTTGCTAGAACCATAAAAAGAAAAGAAAAGAAAAGGTCTTCAGCGCCATGCGGCGTATTCTTTCCTATACTCAACTATAGAAAAATAAATACAACTGTGGTGTTCACTCCTTACCTGATGTCTTTAACAATAAATTTCCTAGGTGTTTGCAAAAATGGAAGTCGTATGACATCTTCCCTATCCACCTTACTCAGAGAAAAGAGTGAACTTGAAGTAGCTCAGTTTTGACGGGAAACAACAAACAAATCAACAAAATAAACAAAATAAAAATTTATAAAAATCACAAAATTCTCAAAGAGGGTAAAAGTAATGCAAAATAATTTTACCCAAACGGAAGTTAGGCAAAAACAACGGAACTCAAAATCATGTCAGCTAAAACACACATGAACGAGTTCAAAGGAAAAACGTGCTTCCTCCGCTTTTCCTGTTGTCCTTTTTATATGACCGTGCCACGTCGTCCAATGATGATGGACTGGTCTCCTAACCAATCAGCTGTCGCGAAGCCGGGCCTAACAGAAATGACAGGAACAGAGAAAGCGAGAGAGAGAGAGAAAGAACGGGAGGCAAAAATACAACCGTAACACTAGACACTCCAATGTCAAGTCACTTTCTGATAGGGGCAGTGCAAAAAGAACTTGAACTGGAAGATAGAGTACATCATATAATCAAGCCACGATGAGTGCCTCAATCACCATGATGTGATGGTAAATAAAAACATTTGTCAAGCCAACTTTCTACTATAAACAGAAGCTCGCAACAGTTGCTCCACCTCTGATCTCTTCTAATCGATCCACTGCTTTTGGAACTGACAGTGATGAGCTACACTGTGTGTGAAGGTTGAAGATCTTTCAACTTGACCGCATATAAAAAAACATGGGTAACACTTTATTTTGATGGTCCATTTGAGCATGACTGTCTGCTTGATATCTGTTGATACTGACATTCAATAGACATTTAACTGGCTATAAGAAACTTTGCAAGTACATGTCAACTTACTCTAACCCTAACCACAACCCCAACCTAACAGTCTACTTATATTCCAATGAGAATTAGTTGCCATGTAGATACAAAGTAGCTTAAATTCAACAAACGGACCATCAGAATAAAGTGTGACCAAAACGTGGCATGCATGGCGCTTTAAAAGATCAAGCTTCAAACAGTCACGCATGTTTACATTGAAAAACAATAGACAAGTAGCACGTTGGAAAGAAGAAAAATGCATTATTTGTGAACAACCCCTAATTTTTAATCATAGCAAGTGCTACAGTTCTTCCTATATTGGACAGGCAAACTCATGCAGCGTAGTACATATAATTCAGTATTACAGTAATGCAATAAACAAGCAGGTATTTGGCTCGGCAGTTGGTAAAATCGATGACTGCATAACAGTCTTTTTCAGAGGGATTTGTCTTTTTTTTTTCCAGCGCCGCTACAGAGAGACGACATATGGCGTATGGTTTCACTGAGCTGTGTAAAGCTTTGGCCTGTTGAAGTCTCTAGCTGCTTATGAAACAGCATTCCGTCAAGTCTTTTATTACTCCCGGGATTCACTCGGATGGAGTTTTGATCTCGCAGTGCATAAATCCCGAAGGTTAAAAACCAAGCATACATCGTTTGCGGTAATGACTAGGCACGGGGACTTTGGCCCAGATAGTTTGCTCCATTACCTGGTTCGTTTTTAGTGGCGGAAAAGCTTCTCCGGTTTGGCTTTTTGAAATTATTCTTATATATCTCTTAAGGGCATTTAACACCCTGTCTGACCTCGTTCCAATGTCTTTACACCAATTTTTGGCCAGATTAAGGCCAGTTTAAACCAAGGACTAAGCACTTGTAATTTAGGAAAGGGGTTGGCTATTCTGTCACGATCATTAACTTACCTCATTCTTTGTACACTTGCTGTTTAGTTTCGACAAACAGTTCCATTTCAAATGCTTCCATCAAAAGCCTCAAGCCACATTGAAGAGACAGGATCATTTATTAGCCAATTACTGAAGTTAAAGTATGAGCTGCGTGAAATATGGGACAAGGTAGCGCAGGATTTATTGGGTTATTAAGCTGCAGTATTCTTGAATGAACGTTCATAGATATAAATTACACCAATAATATTGCATTTTAGAGAGAGTGGCTATTTAAGATTTTCTCTGTCATTAAATCGTTCAGCCTTTTTATACTCTATTCATTTTTGCAGCTATTTTTCATGTTCTTAGGCTATGCAGGTACTAGTTTTCTTGCTGTCGCTGCCGGTAAAACACAATAATAACGGTGTTGTTTTGTCTAATTTTCACTCTTCGCATCACCAAACAGCACTATTCTACTGGTGGGTCTACAGAGGAATCACCTAGCAATTGTGAGAGATGTTTTCAGAATGCTAAGTATACGTATGAGAGTGTTACAATTAAAGGAAATAGATATAAAAAGACTACTATCGGTACAGCGGGTAACATGGTGGCTCAGTGGTTAGCACTGTTGCCTCACAGCAAGAAGGTCACTGGTTTAATTCCCAGCTGGGTCAGTTGGCATTTCTGCGTGGAGTTTGCATGTTCTCCCTGTGTTGGCGTGTTCCGGTTTCCACCACAGTCCAAAGACATTCGCTATAGATGAATTGAATGAACTAGTTTGGCCATCGTGTATGTGTTTGACTGAGTGTGTATGAATGTTTAACAATACTGCAGCTGGAAGGGTATACACTGTGTAAAGCATATGCTGGATAAGTTGGCGGTTCATTCCGCTGTGGCTACCCCTGATGAATAAAGAGACTCAGCCGAAGGAAAGTGAATAAATGAATGATCAGTACAATATCCAATAAGAGTACATCACTTATAAGAAGCTTCACTATACAGCAGTATTATATTAAAACCAAATGACTAAATTTACCTGTTCTTAAATGACTTTGCAACTGCAGACAAATTGACAGAAAGGCTTATAGATGGCACACAATAATGTGCTGCAACCTGAATTTTCGATTCTCTGGTGACCCGTATTGCAGACTGTACCTCTACCTTGTATTTGTATATTAATCTTACATAATTTCTGTTAGTTTGTTGGTCTTGATTGCAATGTTATTTGTAAGATGGCATGGACATTTGACGATACTGGCTTGGGAATAGGGGATGGGATTAGGCGTGGGCCGGTATAAGATTCTGATAGTATGATAACCTTGGATAAAAATATCACGGTTTCACGGTATGACGGTATTGTATTTACTGTTCTAAAATATATTTATTTTTAATCGTCTGGCTAAAAAACTAACATTTTTCCCCCTTTGAACACAATATATTTTATTTTGAGAAACATTGAAAGTATTTTGGGACAGTAAACATGTCAGGCTAAATAATTCAAGTAAATCATTGACTTGTGCTGTCTTCATTTGTTTCAAAAACACAGACGTCTTAACAATTTACACCTAAAAAAAACAACAAAAAATTGTAAATAAAAAAATCTTACTCATACCTTAGGAACTTTATAGCAGAATATTTTGGCAGTATGAAAACCTTGACTTTTTCAAACCACGGTATACCTTGAAAATGGTTATCGTCCCATGTGGGATCAGAAAATGAATTTATTTTTCTTAACGAGTGTAAATGACATTTGGAGTATTTTGTATGGCCTCTCGTGTGTAAAAATCAATAAAAATGCATCCCAAAAAATGACTTTGCAACAATTTAAAATATCTAGCGTATCAAATTGCTATCTCACTGTATTCAAATCTAACGTTGATGTTTAATGAATTTAATACAGTTTAAAAAACAGCATTTGGACAGTACATCATATTTTAAATATGACCTCCTTAAGATATTAGCAACCTTAGCTTCATATAAGCTTAATATAATTACAAGCTTAATATAACTTCCCTCATGTTAGGTCAGTTATATACAGTTGACATCAAAATTATTAGCCTTCTTGTAAATTTTCCTTTTTCTTTTTCATATATTTACCAAATGATGTTTAACAGGTGACATGGTGGCTCTTGCTCACAGCAAGTAGGTCAATGGTTTGAGTCGTGGCTGGGTCAGTTGGCATTTCTGTGTGGAGTTTGCATGTTCTCTCCGTGTTGGCGTGGGTTTCCTCCGGGTTCTCTGGTGTCCCCAACAGTCCAAAGACATGCGTTGCAGGTGAACTGAATAAATCAAATTGGCCATAGTGTGTGTAAATGAGTGTGTGTGTGACTGCAATACTGTATGGGTGTTTCCCAATAATTGTTGGCAGCTGAAAGGGCATCCGCTGCGTAAAACATATGCTGGAATGGTGGTTTTTAGAATTGGCGGTTCATTCTGCTGTGGCGAGACTAAGCCACAGGCGTCAAATCCAGTTTCTGGAGGGCCGTAGCTCTGCACAGTTTAGTTCCAACCCTGCTTCAACACACTTACCTGTAGCTTTCAAACAAGCCTGAATGACTTAATTAGTTTGCTCACGTGTGTTTAATTAGGCTTGGAACCAAACTACGCAGAGCTGCGGCCCTCCAGGAACTGGATTGGACACCCGTGGAGTAAGCCAAAGGAAAATGAATGAATGTTTAACAGAGCAAGGAATTTTTCACAGTAATTCCTATAATATTTTGTCTTCTGGAGAAAGTCTAATTTGATTTATTTCAGCTAGAATGAAAGCAGCTTTTAATTTCTTTAAGAAGAATTTTTAGGTCAATATTAATTGTTCCGATTGCCTACAGAATAAATCATCGTTATATAATGATTTGCCTATTTACCCTAACTTGCCTAATTAACCTAGTTAAGCCTTTAAATTCAGCAGGGCTAATAATTCTGACTTCAACTGTATGTGTGTTGGAAAATGGCAACTGGAGAAACACCTCCAAGCAATTTCCTGTTGAAAAGCATTTGAACTTCATGGGTTTCCTTGCCCTCTGTTACCATTTGAAGCTAATAATGCTCATCTAAGAACCCCTTAAGCCCGCATATTTGAAACCACATAAAAGGAACTGCGGTGTGCGAAGACTGCAGGGAAGCAGCCTGGGAAAATAATGTTTGTCATTGTAACATTTCCCTGATCCAACCAATTGCTTTCCCCCCTCCTCTCTGCTCTGTCATTGATAAAGAGGGGTCAGCGGAGATGTGTGTGAGAGAGAGTTTGAAGGAGACCTTAATCCAGTATTCATCTGGCCGCCTGCCACAACCCAATCGGCTTCAGCGTGCAGCCGCTTTAGTGTCAGGAAAAGAGGAACTGAACTACACAGGGACTTTTTTTGATGGCCGCTCAGGTAATGAAGTTGAAAGCGCTTGGCCAACTGTTCTCAGTGTGGCTGTGCTGCACACCTGCTGAAATTCCTGAAACACGGTTATCTCGCAGTGTGTTCGCTCCACATAACTGAAATGTTATCTGCTGCTATAATCTTGCTCGCAGTCACCCAAGCTGAGTAACTCCCAAAATACTATTACTGCCTCTCTCAAAACACATTAATCAATGTAAAATTTACAGCAAGTGAGGGGGAAATCACATTACCGCTGCCCGTGTGGCTGTCATCCCTACAGACTCCTGACAGGCAAGACGGTCAGATAAGAGAGACGGGGCGCTAGATGAGGATGTAATGGATGCAATATCCAAAGTAATTTCTTGCTATTTTGTGCCCTTTTGCTAATAGCGGCGTACTGTACGCTGTCTAAATATCACCATCATACCTCTGCCTAATGTTCTTCGACGACACATCCCTCTCGAATAAAGCAGACGATTGCCTCGGGCAGATATTGCCTCTGTGAAATCAGAATATTTGATTGATGTGCCTCCGCACATTAAATTGGATGGCAATCTAGCGTTCATTGCCAGCCTCCGCTCTCATTCTAATGCGAATTACTCGTACAAATTAAAGGAAATAAGTCATCTTTTTTTTTTTTCGGAAGGAACACATGGTGGGAAAAGCATTTCTGTCCAGTTTTGGAAGGTTTCACTCCAGTGGCTCACATTATTAGGATATCAGCCGCTGCCCACCGAGCACTCAAATGGATCAAATAGCCAATCTCATCTAAGCAATATTCAGATTCTCTTTTCTATATAGACCTTCATCTACTGAAATCCATAGCTATCTCTATGTGTGCGTGTAAGGTCATTTAATGTGCTACAAGATACTTGCCGTTGCTTACTTGTTTGTTGGATACAAATAAGATGGAGGTCTGCTTAAAGGGTTGCCTTTTATAGAATAAAATGAAAAAGGGATAAAAATTATACCAAATTATATGGGGGGAAATAGTGTGTTATTACATATTTATTAGTCATAATGTATACCCACCTTATATACTAAAGTTTAAGCAGACAGCTGTCCTATTTGTATCCAACAAACAAATAAGCAATAGCAAGTATCCAACCCAGGCTTGCAGATACGTACCCATGTCTACATTTCTGGGGACAGCGAAATGCGCAACTGGAGGTACGTCTGCTAGCATCCACCGGAGAGCGCAATATACACTTCAGTTGACCAGGCCAGCTTAATTTCGACTGACTGACCGACTGACCCACTCACCCCCTTCCCTATGCCATTACTGCCAACACTCCAGTTTTTCCCAGGAGTCTCCTGTATTTCTGTATTTTTTCTTTTTCAAATATTTCCCAAATGATGTTTAACAGAGCAAGGTATTATATTTTTTTACAGTATTTCCTACAATATTTTTTTTTTCCGGAGAAAGTCTTTTTTTTGTTTGTTTTTTTTTTTTGCTAGAATAAAAACATTTTATTTTTTTCAATATTATCAGCCCCTTTGGGCATTTTATTTTTTATTGTCTACAAAACAAACCACTTTTATACAATGACTTGCCTAATTACCCTAACTTGCCTAATTAACCTAATTAACCTACAGTAGTTAAGCCTTTAAATGTCACTTAAAGCCGGATATAGTATCTTGAAAAAAAATCTAGAAAATATCTAAAATAAGATAATAGATAATATCTAATATCTAAAAAACATGCAGGAGGACTAATAATTCTGACTTCAACTGTACAGGCAATTTTGGTGAATGTCTGTGTCATCATAAAAAAGTGTGCCCCCATATGAAAACAAAATAACCCCTGAGCCCCCATTCCCCATATATTCTGATGATGATGCTTCCAGAAATCGTTTAAATAGGTTGTTAGATTTAGAAAACATATATAAACATTTATAATAGCTTTTATCCCAAATGTGTTCCCGTTTCAAATAAAAGAAACATCAATATTTTTGCAAATCTAGAACTGACACTTCTGGTAAAATTACTGACTGAACTAGCTTTGTGAAGGCACCAGCATTCCTAAAACAGGAAAAACTGACATGTTTGCTGATAGAGCTTGACAAAATGCTAATATTTAGCATGACTTATTAATACCGAATCATTCATATGCAATATGCTGAAATGAAAACGTGCTGGATTCAACATTTACATGTGCTAATTTGTCTGTTTGCATTACTTCATCAAAGGCTGTCTCTGAGAGTTACGAGTACACAGTCCAAATTCCTTAATCACTCCCCTGGAAAAGAATTCATTTTTTTCTTTCTTTTTGTTTTTTAATTCTCTGTAGTGAATGGAAAGGGTTGCATAAGCAGCTGCGAGTGAGAGAGAGAGAGAGAGAGAAGCTTCTTAGGGTATTTGGTGAGCATCACCCTCTGCCGAATGTATAATTGTGTTCACGCAGGTCTATTTTCGTTGCTTTAATGAGATGGTGTTTTCGCATCATGCTTGCTGGGACCCATGTCAGCAGACTCTTATTTGGAAACCTTGTCAGCGAGTGTTTTTTTCACACATAGCGTTGGGCTGATGTGTGTGCAGTCATTCGCTCAGGCACTCTCTCTCCATTATACGAACAAATGGGCCTAACCCATTGTTGGAAGTAGAGAATAACTACAGTGACTAAAATTATTTATTTATTTAAAATCGTGTGTTTTTTTCAGTTGCAAGCTAGTCCTAACAAGTAGTGACAGAACAAAATATATAATGTAGTGTAGTAATAGTAACAAATAGTCACAATACATCTTTACAAAAGATAAAGCTGACTTAAACAGTGACTTTCCCAGTTGCAAGCTAGTCCAAATCTTAAAAAGTAGTGTCAGAACAAAATATATAATGTAATAATACACTGTAAAAAATGCAGTTTTTCACATAATTGCTTCATGTTGTCCCAACACAAACCGATCAAGTTAACTTCAACTTTTAAGTGGATTGAACATAAAACGATTAAGTGGTCCCCCTAAAAATCTCAAGAATTGTGATGTTTCAGCTCATTTTAAATACGTTGTTTGAACAAGTTGCAAAAATATATATATATTTTGCATGTAGTAATAATAATATATGCACTACCTGACTGAAGTCTCGTCGTCGATCCCATTTGTAAGAGCAAAAAATAATAACTTGACTAATTTATCATTTGAAAAAGTGATTTTTCAGATGAATCATCTGTTGAACTGCATTTCAATCATCACAAATGACCTACTGGAACCCTCATGGACCTAAGATTCTCACAGAATCAGTCTTGTTTGAAGAAGAAAAAACCTTGTATTTGGAGTTTCATTCAGTATGGGGGTGTGCGAGAGATCTGCAGAGTGGATAGGAACACCAACAGCCTGAGGTATCAAGACATTTGTGCTGCTATTTACATTACAACCCATAGGAGAGGACAAATTCTTCAGCAGGATAGCGCTCCTTCTCATACTTCAGCCTGCATATCAAAGTTCCTGAAAGCAAAGAAGATCAAGGTCCTCCAGGATGGGCCATCCCAGTCACCATACATGAACATTATTGAGCATGTCTGGGGTAAGATGAAGGAGGAGGCACTGAAGATGAATCCAAAGAGTCTTGAACTCTGAGAGTCCTGCAAGAACGCTTTCTTTGCCACTCCAGATGACATTCCAGTGATTTGAGTCATTGCAGAGATGTATGGATGCAGTCGTCCAAGCTCATGGGAGTCATACACATTAATTCTTTTTCCATTGCAGCATGACTTTATATTCTGTACTGTACATTATTTCTGTTAAGTGAAAAGACTTTTGTCTAAGGTAAGTCAGACCTTACTGTCTTAATTAAATAATTAAAAATTAAGGCATGATCATATTTAATTTTGGTTAAATTAATATTTATATATTTAATTTTGGCATTTGCCTTTCACATAAGCCAGTTCTGATACCAAATGATCAACTAGAAGTCAAGTTATTATTTGTTCTTCCTAAAACTTGGATAGGCGACAAGACTTTTGTCAGGTTGTGTAGTCACATCTTTATAAAAGATAAAGCTGAGGAAATCCATAGTCTTGGAATATTCTCTTCTTCACTATAGTGGTTGGAACATGTAAAATTAAACTTTAAGTTATTGAATCAATTTTGATACAAGTATCAACAGAAATTGCCAAATCGGTTGCAGTGTAAATCAAGAATTTATTTCATCTAACTCGATACGATGTGACTGTTTTAACCGTAGCAATGTCACATGTATATTGAATATATGAATGTTATGCCTTTTAAGGAAGTATCTGTGTGCCAACCTACCTTTCTGGCCAGTTTGTATCGAAAAATTCCTGTAGGCGCCACTTCACATCTCTGTCTTTCGTTTGTGTGTTTATCGTTATCTAAGTTGGATGAGGGGATGTAGTGGGGTGTTCTGTGGGAATCTATGTGATTTCCCATACTGTTTCTCTGATAACCTTTAGATGTGCAGGTCTGTGTGTCTCACTGAGATGACAGCATCGCTTCAGGGATGAAACAAGGGCTGCCTGCAAAGCCACGGCTTATTTCTAATCAAAGAGGAAGACACAAGCCTTGCAGCAAAGCCCAAAAGGACGCCTCCTTTTTTATTTTCTGCTCATGTTGTGCATCTGCACGTGCGTTCGGGAAGACAAAGGCCTTCAGGTTCTTGTCCTAAATTCCACTTCAAACGCTGAGGTTTCTCACTCACAGTCGTCCAAACTTCTCGGCGAGAGTTTCTCTTTTTCTTTCTCCAGGCCAGAGCTCGTTAGCTCTCTTCTAGCTGTCTTATCCATCATGCGCGCAGGTCTACTTCCCCCTCCATCACAGCTGCACGCAGTCAAGCCCGCTCTGTATAAATACCTACCCGAGTCGACACGATTTCCACAGCATACATTTTTCTTTTCTCTACAATTGTCTGAAAATAGGCAGTAGGATTGCGTCCCTCTGCTCTGTGAATACTTTTCTCTTTTTTCCTTTTTCCCGCAGCTCACTAAATCCTCATAAAGTGGATTCAACCTTTACGTGTGTCAGAGAAACCAAGCGAATGGGGATTTGTAGATGGTGGGGATATTCTCACCTCATCTCCAGGCCTGTTTTTCTTTTTTGGAGGAGACTCCATTAGTTGTCTTTTCAACCTACTCATTAAATATGAGCTGAATAAACACCTTTCTTGAGGGTTTTTTTGGGGGGATAACTAAATTGTATATTAAATCCACTTAAGCTTGTAAAAAAATAAGTTAACTTAATAAATTTGTGTCAGACAGCATGAATGAATTGTAAATGTTCATGAAAGTCATCGTGCTGCACTTATTAGGAGGTTTGCTGAAGCTGGCAGCTGTCGTGCAGCGGGGGTTTGTGTCTTTAATAAACTATGACAGTTCATGTTCATTGAAAAGTAAAAATTATTAATAAATCCTTATGAAACAGTCCATTAAAAGTGATGTCGCATTTCAGTGAACCGTGCTCTGGCACACCGGCCAGAACCGGCCAACTGCGCCTGGGCCTGATTCAGAGCACTCACACTTGTCAAACGGACTGGGAAATGGGGGTTAAACATGCCTAGGCACTGTTCGGATAGTCTAGTGTGAGTACACCCTAAGTGGAACAAGACTTGTGTAGTTTCAGCTCATTTTAAATACATTATTGGGTCAAACAGCAAAGGCCATTTCTTTGAGTGTGTGACTAATGCCTCCGAATGCTGCTGGTGACTCACACACCCATTTTAAGGCTTAGATTGTTTACATTTTCCTAAATCTCAGCACTCGGTTTCCGTTCTTCCAATCTTACAGTCTGTTAGTTTGCAGTTTGGCTGATACAGAGGAAATGACTTTCTTGAACCAAAAATCAACAGACAGTACGTGCATGGAGCGTTTTGTTGTTTGATTTGGTTTTGCTTCAGATTGTGCGGTCTTGCGGTTTGGCAAAACGGTCCTAAAGCTCTTGTATTGAAGTCTTCCACTCAGTGTTTTGAAGCCATTGTGATTTTCTCAAACCAATTAGGCGCAAATTCTATCACACAGACCATTTCATTGGTCAAATCACAGTCTGTCACCAGTGAAGAAGCTTCCTGGGAGTCAGGAGATGAATAAATATCATATTCTGATTGCAAAAAAAGCCGATCTGCTGTCAGGATGTTCTAACAAGTTATGTTAGAACATCCTGACAGCAGATCGGCTTTGCTTGAGGAATCAGCATGTGATTGACATCAATGAAGTCTTTAGAAGCAGCTTCACATAAAGGGGTTGGTACGTAACTAGTTTGGGGAATGAGTTGAAATGAGTTCGGACAATGAGCTAACAGCATGTTAAAAAAATCTATTAATTAACAGTTTCCTTTCATTGACATTTTAGTAGTTTCAATAATAATATGTAGTTATAAATAATATGCAATAATAATAATAGTGTCATAATATAATGTAAAAGGAATAATATATCGAGAAATAAGTCTGTAAAATGACAGAAACTGTACTGGCAGGTTATTACAAGGTATTTGTATCCTTAATATACAACCCAAACCCAGACAAAATATCTTTTTAAATTATAAAAAATCTTAATAAAAGTCACTTTTCCAACTTTTCATTGTAGGAAGAAAGATCAAGGTCTCGAATTTTATAAAATAAAAACATAAATTGTATAAAAAAAATTGTATAAAACATAATCGTATAAAATTGTATAAAAACATCAATCACAAAATACGGAAAACGCTAAATAATTTACAGATTTTTTTTTTTTTTTTTTTTTTTTACAGTGATGTTTTTTGGCTTCTCAGTCTTTCCATACAGCACTCTTAAAGCCTGTTCAAACCAAGGACGATAACTGTAATGATAAAGATACAGTTTTTAAAAAATCTGAGTTTTACAACTATAGCAATAATAACACGAAGGAATAATGTTATCGAATTTACTTTCGGCTTTTAACAGCTATTAAAGTGACAAGCTACCACAAATCATTCATGGCAGATGTAACAACTAAACTGCCTGCTTATAATAAACAGACCATTATCCTGCGTTGGTGTGTACACTAATATAATTATCATTGTAGTTATCTTTCCATAGTTGTAATTCTTGACAGGTTTATTAGCTTTATTTATCATAATTTTCCCTCATTTTGTTTCTTTTTTTAAAGCGTATCTGTATTTAAATGCTTTGTTTTTAACTCTGATGAACAGCCCTGATTAGTAACAGGTAATTACAAAGAAATAAAAGTTGTCAAACTGTGAAAAGTCTTCACGTTTGACACACACCTTGCAGAGGCTGTATACTATTTTAGCAACTCAACTGAAATATATATGTATTATGAAAGATATTTAAATATACACCACCAAACAAAGCAAACGCTGTATAAAGGAATGATCTACTGTAGTTCAAAAGTTTACAATTTTCGAGTCTTAACTTAAACTAAAATAAATTCCTTATATTTGATGCCCCATTATGTAATTAATAATACAGATTCTAGAAGATGTACAGTACTATGCAGCTTAGGCCACGGAGGCTAAGACTTTCGCAACATATGAAGCAAGTGCAACGTGATTTGTTTTGGGTGAACTATAGCTTTAATATACAAACAGAAAACATGGGACATATGTACACAATCTTCAGAACAAAATTACATTTGGTATCAAAAGGCTAGCATCAAAAGTTTGTGTTTAACGTGACCTCTTTAGCACCAAGCAACATCTTCAACTTTTTTGTTGAGTCTTTTCTGAAATTATGATTAATATCAAGCATCTTTCAGCATTTATTAGAGTTCTTCCTTAGGTTTTGCATGTTCTATCTTTCTTTTTCTCTCCAGGTGAATCGTATACTGCATATAGTATTGCCATATACATACTGTACATAATATTCAGGTTTGGACACTGTGGAGGCCATTTCATGACTGTCCTTGCTTCATCAGCTGTTTTTCTCTCCAAATATGATTTCATTACAGTAGCAGTGTGTTTGGCATCATTATCGTGCTGAAAAATAATTTCAGTAGGAATTGCATAATGAATTAGAGCCTGTCTGTCCTTTTCAGCATTCGCAATCGCATTAATTCAGGCAATATAAACAACAGCTCTGGCAGAAATGCAGATCAAACCAAGACAGAAACTCAGTTTTTCCTTTATTCTTCCATCTTTCTCTAACTCTTTCTTTCATATGTCTTAAACAATCGGACCCCAAAAAATCAACTAGAACGTTCTGGCTGTATTTTGATAAAGAGAATAAGAAAGAAATATATGTCATTACACCCTCTCTAAAACAACAAGTGTAACAAGACCTAAGACTTAGTATATACTACAGTATATACAAACCTATAACCACACATTTGTGAGTAGTCACTTAAAGGGAAAGTTACTCCATAATTTACTCACCCTTCACTTGTTACATATCCTTTTTGACCTTCTGTTGAACACAAAAGACGATATTTTGAAGAAATCTGGAAACCTGTAACCATTGACTTCCATAGTGGTGGTTTTTCTACGGATGCCAATGGTTACCGGTTTTCAGCTTTCTTTAAAATACCTTCATTTGTGCTTGAAAAGAATAAAGAAACTTATTAAGGTTTGGAACAACCTGAGTTTGAGTAAATAATGAGTACATTTCATTTTTGGGTGAACTGTCTCTTTAAAGAATGTGGTGGTCTTGCTTGTTTTTTTAATAATTTAATTATATTTATCACTCTAAACATGACTGACACCGCTATTCTGCTGCTGTGTAGACTCTGTGGTGTTTATGTTGAATGATTTACTAATAAATCAGCCTCTGGTTGATGTGCATTGGCAAACAATGAGAGTCCATCACATGATTAATGCATATAAAGTGGTGAAGGCAGGTGGAGGAGCCCATGATAATTGAGTTTGGCCCAAGTCTGTTTGTGATGGAAATGACGCGAGCCAAACAAATGAACCCGGAATGGATATATGGAATGGAGAATAGTTGCTTGTGAACCCTAAGACTATTTTGTTCTTTCACTTTAAGTGCAGAAATGAAATTGCTTTCAAGAACGGGATCTTGAAATTTAGCACGGCCTTGAGCTGAGCATCATGCCCAGAAATTGCAGGGGATCGATAAAACATCATACGAGCCGTGGCCCCTCACTGCTGTCTGGGGCAGGAGCTCTGTTATTTGTTTCACTGAATAGTTTAATGGAGTATTTTAATAAAAGACTCAAGCTATGGTTAAAATGTAACACTTCATGGCCATTTTCATTTTATTTATTTATTTTTTTGATGACATTACTGTAGACAGCCTATTTACAACCCATGTTACAACGTATTTATGATTTTAGTCAAGGCTTAAACAAGTATTAGGGCACAAGCTTAATCAAAAATCAAACAAAAGACAAGTCTGTCATCGTTTACGTTTTTCCAAACACTAAAGGGAAAGTTTTTTTGACTTTTTTTTTTTAGATAGTTTCACTATTTGAATAGTTTAATGTAGTACAGTATTTTAATAAAATGATCAAGCTATGGTTAAAATATAACACTTAAAAACATTTCTTTTGCAAGTTCTCCATTGCAATTTTATTATTATTATTATTATTATTATTATTATTATTATTATTATTTTTTTTTAATAATTTTTTTATATCATTATTACTATTTTAAAAACATTACATTGGGGGTTCATAAAGAGCAAAAGCCTGTTCACTACAAGGTAGGGATGGCCCAAATACCATAATTTTGGATTCAGTAACAGAATGTAAAATAAAAAACAAACAAACAAACAAACAAAAAAACAAAAACAAAAAAAACTATAGACTAAACATATACTGTACCATAAATGACCAGGATTGGACCATAAATAACCAGTCTCCAAAGTTAAGTGAATTTGATATACTTTATGTATTTTTCTTTTATGTGTGCATGTACATTAGAATACTACTGAAGCCAAATCTGGAGCTAATCTAACATAATAATTTATGATAACAATAAAAAATTACAACCAAATTTATATGGGAAATATAGAGAAAAAATGTTGCATAAAAAAAAAATAAAGAAGCAAAGTTTAAGAGAAACAACAGCAAAAAAAACAACAACAACAATTTGTTGAAATTTTGTAGCTTGTAATTTTTTCCCGAATATTTCATATCAATTTAAATGTAAAGATGTTTGGTAACTAAAATAATATTTGTTATTTTATTATATATATATATATATATATATATATATA
>CAIGQQ010015131.1:6320975-6350661 GCA_903798035.1 Danio albolineatus | reverse complement strand
TATATATATATATATATATATATATTTAATAAAATAACAAAAATTATTTTAGTTATATATATAGTAATATATATATTAATGTTCTGATGAAATGATGTTGGGTATGTTTAAAACAAATTATTGTTAACATACTTAGTTAATTCATCATCAATAATTAATTATGAAATACATTATTACATCCTGTATCATTGTTAGGTCAGCGTACCTAAGAAATTATAACAATGGTCTGTTTACTTTACGCTAAAGTGTCATTCTAACAGCTAATATTCAAAGTCACTCACACTGATATTTTCTGTAAATTTAGAGATTGACGGGTGAGTGCATTAAATATCAGCGCAAATCAGAACTTTTTCTAAGTTCAATTCAATTTAATGATTGCTTTATTGGCAAGACAAATGTTACAAATGTATTGCATTTATAACGTTTACATTAAAAAGAACATACATATTTAAGCCTTAAAATGGAACATGCGTATTATAACCTTGTTCAGGTTTTACCAATGTTGTACCAATGAGTACTTGGGCCATTAAAGGAGTGTTATGTTAAGTTAATGAAAATGGTGATTGGGTTTTGTCTTTTTAAATGAAACCTAGGGCTATGAAAGTTAAATAGTAATAGAAATGTTGTAAATGAAGGGGATTCAACCTTGGCCTCTATAATAAAAAAAAATATATATTTTTCAAGTTGAAATAAAATAACCCATGATTTTCGAGTGTATGCACACTATAAAAATGACTGATGCATTCTGTCATTTAATCAAGTTGGCCTACCCAAGTGACTGTGGATGCTCCGTTACCTCTT
This sequence comes from Danio albolineatus, assembly GCA_903798035.1. Classification (NCBI taxonomy): domain Eukaryota; kingdom Metazoa; phylum Chordata; class Actinopteri; order Cypriniformes; family Danionidae; genus Danio; species Danio albolineatus. The sequence continues at coordinate 6,349,860 of CAIGQQ010015131.1, read as the reverse complement.
TGTCCTCTAATCACATGCTGGATCAGTCACCTCAGTTTGTTCTGGGACTTTGCAATTTTCAAATTAAGCTCTGTTTATCAGCATTTTGCTTCGTTTTGTTGCGTTTCACGCTGCTGCTGTGGTTTTGCATTGGCCGTGTGCTTTCATGTTTGATCATTGATTTTGTAAGCAAGCAGAATGTTCTGGCTCCGTGTTCCTGTTCCATCCATTGTGTTGGCATATGGCTTGTTTTTGTTTCTGTGTGTCATGTGTTTTTACATTGTCTTGACACAGTCCCTCATTACCTGATCATTGGGTCATTTCTTTCCTCATTACCTGCATTGTTTGCTTCTCTATTTAATCTCCCTGTGTTTTCTGTCCTGTGGAGTTCTGTTGTATTAGGAAGAGCTCACACTGTGCGATTTTTAATAATCCTATAAAATTGTGGCTAGTTAGACGGCACGAACATGATTCTCATGGCAGACGGTAAGACCTCAGTTGTCACAACGTCAAAATGAACGACAATGAAGACAGACCAAACACAGATATGCAAGAACACTGATCTGGAGTTTGACGTCGCCCATCCGTGACACATCTGTGAAACCTAAACAATCTGTACTGTTAATTTACAATATATTTTAATAATACAGGGAGGGGGTGTTTGGGTGCCGTTTTAGACTTTTCCCCATGGTGGTTTGGAATGTCATGCTGATTGCGTCATTAAATTTGCCCTGCAATTGGTTACTGTTTTGACACTAGTGATGGGAAGTTTAGATCTTTTCTGTGAATCGGATCTTTCTGAGTTAGTTTTAGTGAGCTGGTTATTTTGTGCTACAATGCAATGACATCATCTGCAATGACGTAATGACAATCCTCCCATTTTAGTAGTCAACATATCAAAAATATGTAGTCAGCACCTAAACCAAACCTCACAGTAGCCTGTTGTGTTAAATTAATGTCTACTGCACCTACACAACTCTAAACCCAGCTTATTTGTGGCATAAGTCCCTCCCACTTGGAGGTCACTCAACCTACTTGTGGTGTAATGCCTCCCACTTGGAGGTCTCCAGGCTGCAGCGATACCTACTTGGCTGAAGTCCCACTGAAGGAAAGTGTCTGAAATTTTCTGAAATCTTCTAGAACGTTATTTGAGGATAGATTTGGTTATTAATTGACTGTCGATGAACATGTCAAACCATCAATCAAATACTACAGATTTTAGCATAAGATTGTAGGTATCTTTAAGGTTTTTCCAAATTTGTGTTAGACAACCAAATCATGGTTGAGATTGCACCATATGAGCAGGGCTTTATGTTCATTGGGATCCTGCTCAGTCTTCTCTCTGAGCTTTGCTATCTTGCTGTATATCACTATTATCGTATGTTTAGTATCATTAATAGAAATAAAGCCCCTTGATAAGCATTTTGAGTCTTATTACTACACCAGGGGTGTCCAAACTCAGTACTGGAAGGCTGTTGCCCTGCTGAGTTTAGCTCCTACTTGCCTCAACACACTTGCCCGGAACTTTCTAGTATAGTAACAGCTTGATTAGCTGGTTCAGTTTTGTTTGATTAGGGAGCTAAACTCTCCAGGACACTGGCCCTTCAGGACTGAGTTTGGACACCCCTGTCCTACACCCAACTTGACTATGGTAAGCTTTATAGTTATAATTCTTTTTGTGAATGGATCTTAAGCAATACATAGGTAACACTTTATTTCGATGGTCCTTTTGAGTATTAGTAGACTGTCTACTTAATATTTGTTGATACTGACATTCAACAGACATTTAACTGACTATAAGAAGTTTTTTTTTCTTTTACTATTTCAAAATTATTTAGACAGGAAACTAAGCCACCTTGGCTTCTAACCTGGAGATTCTGAACTTTCCATTTCAGTAGCAGGCCATCTCAGCTGGACTGCATTTCCATGGTAGCCATTTATTTCTTCTCGGCCCCGGCAAGCATGCAGTTAAGAATGATGGATGATAGATAACAACAGAAAAGTGGCTTTTCAATTCTTAATGTTCCTGGGAGGTTAGGCGGCCCAGCGTGAATAGCAATAATGTGCTGATGTTTGATTTGCACCTCAGTTGACTCCGTTGAATGTTTTCATTGAAACATGGTTAACTTGGGTATTGTGCTTCCCTTGGTTCTCTGAAAACATATTTATAAAAAAATGACACCCTGGTTTAGCAAGCTTGTTATAGTGCATTTTATTCACTTCAATGGCCTTATATTCACATATTCTTAATAATACTTGTGCTCAGTTTTTGTCTACTAAGACATTAAAACATTGATGTCATGGTGAAGATTGTAAGACCAGTTTATTTTTATTTTTATGAAGAAGGCCAGACAAAGACTACACACCTTCCCTCCCAAGATGTTTCTCTCTTGTTTTAAAAGTGATGAAACAAACTGAAATCTTACCTGCTATACCCCCATTTCATTTCTGTGTACACACAGTTTTCTGACCCAGTGTTTCTGCCAACAGAAACCTTGCTCATAAGCTCACATTAAGTATAGTGGATTTATACTGGTGACTCGTATTAAACAAGACCTTTAGACAATAATACCCAACCTGACTTCGGCAAGTACTGCTGTCCACAATTGTGTCAGAAGAGTGTTTGGTTATTTGTTTATTAGGTTACACTTCAATCATTAATTTTCCTTCAGCTTAGTCCCTTTATTTAGCAGGGGTCACCACAGAGTAATGAACCGGCAACTTATCCAGCATGTTTTACACAGCGGATGCCCTTCCAGCCACAAGTCAGTACTGGGAAACACGTAATCTCTCACATTCACACTCATACACTATGGTCAATTTAGTTCATCCAATTCACCTATTGAATGTCTATGGACTATGGAGAAAACCAGAGCACCTGGAGGAAACACAGGGTGAACATTGCAAACTCCACCTAGAAATACCAACTGGCCTACAATATAATACAAGGAATTTTCTCATCATCCATATGTCTTAGACATGCTCTAATACAGTTCAAAATTGTTCATCGTTTACACTGTTCTAAAGTCAGACTCTTTAAGATCAATGCTGACATAGATCCCATATGCGATCAGTCTAGGCAGGCTCCTGTTCATTTTCTGGACATGTCCAAAGCTTTACATATCCTGGTTTAGTTTTTTTGAGACCTTCTCTGAGGCATTTGGTTGGAAGTAGAGCGATCGCCATTCCTTGTGTTGTTCGGGTGGCCCCTGAGAACGTTCCTCTTAACACAAAACAAATTAAGATGTCAGCCTTTGGTTCTCTTCTGGCTAGACTGATATTGTTAATAGGGAAAGACCCTATCCCACTAACATATAACCAATGGATAAGAGAATGATGTCTCATCTTAAGTTGGAGAAAATAAGGCATACTGTCAAAGGGTCTGTTGAGTCATTTTATAAGGTCTGGTAACTTTTTTTTTAACTCTTGTGATGGAAAAGGACGCACACAACATGATAACGAAAACTCGTGTCTTATGTCATGTCATGTGTTTAATTTCTCTATAGACATTTGATTATATATTGTTCCTAGATCTGGTGTTTTTGGAAAGGGATGTTTTGTTTTTGATTTGTCCTGTATAATGTGAACAACAAATTAAAAAAAATACCCTGCACAAAAAAGAAATACCAACTGGCCCAGCAGGGACTCATACCAGTGACCTTCTTGCTGTAAAGGCGACAGTGCCACTGAGCCACTTTTATATTGTAAAAGCGCCATATAAATAAACATGGATTGAATTGAATTTAACCCATTTTAGACAGAATTTAAGCTACTGTAGTCTCTTCTCCGTGAGTGCAGAAATATTTCCAGAGTTCAATCAATCCATGCCAACTAAAAGTATGCTGAGAAGATGTTGGTTGGTGTGTGAAATTTAGATTTTGCTTATTTTAATTTCTTGTTCATCTTTTGAGAGCAGATTGTCATCGCAGATGCAGAGCATGTTTGTTTAGCGGTAAAATCCTACTCGATTTCACATTAGCTGGAAAACACCAGAGACACGGCTGGAATAATAACGGACGAATGAGTGGGAATTTGGAGATTAGTCTCTTATCCATCTCAAGGAAACATGAGCATGCACCCGGTTTGCAAATCAAATCTCTATTAAGTGCCATGTCTCAACCTGGCATCATTCCTCAAACCACTTGTCATACAGTACGTAGGCTTGCAGGGCTCTTAGAGCATTTCGCAGTTTCTTAGGCTGAAAGCAGAGAAAAACATCCGATGGCTGAGAAATCACACACAGATTCATACATAAACCCAGACCTTATATTCTCCAATAAACCAGTTCAGGTTATTAAATTGTTCGGTAAACTGAAGCACCCACAACATAGGCTCATTCTGAAAACGTAACCCTATATACATTTCTGGAGATCATGAAATTGTGTAGCCAGAAGTATGAATGCTGTGGAGCGGTATGACGCTGTTCCTTTACAAGCTTACCAGCTGACCGCTTGCCTTCATATAGATGGCTGTTCTGCTGTTAACAGTTTGTCCAGTGGCTCGCAGCTTACGTCACAGAGAAGAGTTGAACGTGATCACAGGATTGGAGTCTGGCAAAGAACGATTTCAAAAAGCATGTAAAACAAAAGCAAAAGCCAAAAAAATAAAATAAACAAGTAAATAACAGGGTGAGAATGCGGTAAAATCTGAAAACGTGGTAAAAATCAGGGTTTTTTTCTTTTTCTGAATTGTGGGTGGGTCAAGCGTTGCTTTTGAAAACACTAATGGCTGGGTTTAGCGAAGGAAGAGGGTGGTTCAGTCGATAGGTCAGTCCGTCAGTCAGTCAGTCAGTCAGTCAGTCGAAAGCGACCTCTGGTGGATTTACATGAGAAAAGCAGGCACGAATGGCACTCGTGAAAGAAAAGTGAGATCTCAAAAAGCTCACACAGCAGCCTCTGGTGGATTCGCGAAAACAAAAACTGCAAAAAACATATCTCCTGGAACGTATTTGGCGCTCTCCAGAAATGTATGTCGGGGTACGTTTTCAGAATGAGCCTGAGTTGAAAAATTGACACTGAATTTAAGAGACTTGTTTAGCACAACAGCCACATCCATCTACTTAGCATAACACTTCCATCCATCTTACAATACAGAATCTGCAAATCAGCACAAGGAGTGTGTGTGGATTCCATACAGAACAGCTTGCTGTCTCCTGGATCCTCCCGCTGTGAAGTGACAGTCCTCACTACACCTGGCCTGTTTACATAAAGGTGAATCTGTTCAGATTGCCAAACTGTTGGTTAGTCTATGTATATTTGACAATCTGAATAAGACAATACTATGATTAGGGTGTTTGCATGGGTTGCTTTTTGAATGTTCCTTTCATGTTCCCGTTTTACACGTTAAAGTACATAATTCAATTAACGTCATTACGTCACCATTTGATGCTAGTTTCCTCCAACAGTTTGAGTTCGTCATGGCAACAAATGTGATTTTGAGCATTTCAATTTTAATTTTGTGACAAGTTCAACTGCATTTAATTTCTCACACTATGCCAGCAAACACACGACAGCAGATATAAATTCTCAAGCAACAGGCCACCTTTGCCATTTCAAACCCTAACTTTTTATTCATGCCCCCAAACAAAGTCAAGGCATTTCATAATGTCCATTTCTTCCAGTATTCACAGCATAGTTATCTTTCCCACTCGCACCAAAATGTGTATTTACACAGCTCATTTATCGTGTACGGCTATACAACCAATACGCTTCACAATAGTTGGGGGGGAAGGGGGTCTCTCCACACCACCACCAGTGTGCAGCATTCACTTGGATGATGTGATGATGTGCCTGTCCTCTCACCACACACTAGCTATTTGCGGAGTGGAGAGACAGTGATAGAGCCAATTCGAAGCCAATTCCATCCGAAAGATGGCGCTCACTGACAGTATACTTTACTTTACTGCGGTATTTGGACTCAGGTTGACTGCAGGTTGTGCTGGCTTCTCTAACACCCCTTTCAACAGCAACCTAGTGCTCCCATGTGGTCACCCATCCAGGTACTGCCCTGCCAGCCTTGCTTAGCTTCAGTGAGTAACCGGTCTTGGGCTGCAGGGTGATATGGCTATAGATGTTGCTGTCATTTCACTATGCCTGTGAGATGGGTCACAGGTTCAGTTGTTTCCTGCTGGAGATGTTGGACTGTCCCTCTATCGCTACAGGCAGGATGTTCTCGTAGACCTCTCCTGTGATCTCTTTGCCCCAGGGCTCAACATTTGGCTATCATTGCAAGCACCCAGCTCAAGCCTGGGGCTCTATCTTGGTCTTTCAGTTGAGCACTGATGCCCAGTAACCCTGTAAGGACTGCTTGGCGTAGGCTCATGACTTATTCACATAGACACAACTTCTTTGGTTTTGGACATTTGTTTTTGTTGTCCTTTTTTTGGACAAAAAGGTATCCTGTAGCACTAAACACACTAAACTCTCTCTCAAACTAACTCACTCAACTTATGTCTTATTCCCTGCTTTGTCAAGGGTCACCACAGCAGAATATGCGACCTAAATACAGACCCTAGTATCAAATTACTGCCACTGTCAATTTCTGAGACACTGCATGTACACAGTAAACATTTAATGGAGCAGACCCAGATTTTATTTAATAACTTTATCTTGTTTTAATCGCTCCTTTTACTCCTCCTTCTCTGCAGTGTACATTGATCCTTGTTGGATATCAATTTGGAGATCTACATTGCATCCATTGTGACTGAAACCCACCAGCTCTCACTCATTCTATTAGCATTGTTTTTGTCATATGTCATTTTGATATGCTTCCACAATCGAATAGCTATCTGATCAGAAAAAAACCACATGAAGCGACCAGGTGTAAACAGCCTCTTAGTTAAAGCTGGAGATGAATGATATCATATGCTAGATTGAATGCTACAAATGTCTCGTCCACTCTCGGGTCTCAGTCGGCTGGAGAAAAGTGAGAAGGGCTTGATGAACTGGCTCGCCGCTGTGCCCTGATCAATAATGGTGTGCTACACAAGCGTTGCTCAGCTCGTTTATGTTCAATACTCACTGACGAGGTGGCTGTGCAGCAGGTAATGAGCCTCACTTATGGATCGTCACATTCTCCCCAATCGAACCCAAAGCCTTAATTTCAAAGCCTTAGTCTGCTGAAGAACATGACTTTATTGCACTTTGCACCATTAACAACAGTGGTAAACAGAGATGGAGCGCTCGCTAATATAGTACAAAAGCAAACAGCAATGGTTGGCATATGTATATTATTGCTGAGTCAGTGATTTGACTAAAGTATTTTGTTCAATATATTGTGTTTACATGGAGTAAACAAAAACAAAGACTGTGTATTTATGCACCCAATGCCTTTATTATCGGATACATTTTTACAGCAGTTTAATTCAGTGGATGTTTTCATCCCTCACATAACAAAATGTAGTAAATTTGAACAATGCACAAGAGTTAAGTGAGTAAGGAGGGGAATAAGAGTGTTTCTACTGGTGGTTTGTCAAGCCTACTCACCTGTGAGAAGCACACTTCATAAATGCAGTGTTTTTCATATACAAATATGGTGTGGTTGTAAGAAAGCGTCCAGTGCAAATGTTCAATATTTGTATAGCGATTTTACAATGAAGATTGTGTCAAAGAAGCTTCACGTAGAAGCTTATAGTAAATTGAAACAGTGTCAGTCCAGTTTTTAGTGTTGAAGTTTAGTTTAGCTCAGTTCAGTGTGGTTTAATATTCACTGCTGAGAGTCCAAACACTGAAGAACAAATCCATCGATGCTCAGCCCTACAGGTCCTGAACCACGCAAGCCAGTGGCGACAGCGGCGAGGAAAAAAACTTCACTTTAAAACTACCAATTGGCGAAAGTGAAGAATTAAAAAACTTCGAGAGAAACCAGGCGCAGTTGGGCACGACCATTTCTCCTATGTCCAAACGTCTTGTGTAGAGCTGCAGTCTAGGGGCCAGGGGCCAGAGGCTGGAGAACGCTGGATGTCAGCGAGACTCGTCTGTCCTTGGAGCGTCACAGGAATTAGTCTCACGCTGTCCACTCTTCTTTGCACCAATCAGCTGCTCAGGATACAGCCTGGTCCAAGATTATGGGTCCTTAGGATCTTTTTGTCGTGGGTCTTGGATCACATCTGTGGCACTGCATAGTCTCTAAGGGCCTCGGGATGAGTATCCCCAGATGGAGATAGAGAATAAAAAGAATAATTAGCTTAGCTGCTGTTCATAGTGTAACGAGATGCGTGGAGCATGCTCATGCATCATACTGCTATGTGATGAATTGAGTGTATGCTTTACTAAAAAGATAGGTCTTTAATCTAGTTTTGAACTGCGAGAGTGTGTCTGAGCCTCGGACATTACCAGGAAGGCTATTCCAGAGTTTAGGTTCCATAAATGAGAAGACTCAACCTCCTTTACTTGGCTGTTCAGGTACTACCAGGAGAGTTTTGAGAGTAAGTGTTGGTTCAAGTGAGAGATGAAAGATTGTTTTCTGCAGGTGGTTTATCAAGCCCACTCACCTGCTTGAGGCACTCTCAGAGTTAAAATCAAATTAAAGATGCTTCTCGACTGAGGGAAAGTTAAAATTGATTCTCAACAGGGAAAAAATAGGGATGTATTTGATTTTGTCCATTAGAAATTGATTGGATTGGTTGTTTGGTCAAGTCGTCTGACCCTTGTGCCAGTAAACATAGTGGTGGTAAGTCTATGCTGTGTTTTACTGACTGATTGTGTTACATAAACCATCCCATCATAGGCCTCCCCCTTTTACCTTTAATCTTGCCTTTAGAATGACTCCCAGGTGACTCATTCTTAACAAGCCAAGGTGTCTTGCCATCTACACTTTTAGGTCATTTGAGAATAATAAAGCAGCCTTTAAGGTGGCAAAGAGAGAAAGACAGCGAGAGCACTTAGATCGATGAGAGGTGAGAGCTGAATGGTTGAAATTCCCTGTCCTTGCTTTTGAGATGTGTCATAAGGCATGGGTGTCTTCTTTAGGAAGGACAGAAAAAAATAAAACCAGGATGCAGTAAAAAGTAATAAATACATGTTTTTTGAGTCAGACGCCACAGTGGTTTTTCGCAAATAGCTCCTGATGCCCTCCCAAGCTCCTCTATTGGGTATTGCCAGGCAATTGCAACCTGGCAGACATCTCAGAACAATGCTTTGAGAGCTAAGAGAGCACAGCAGGAATGCATTTAGAGCTGCGCAGGCTGGGGAATTGGGGGGTGCTTCTCTTCTCTTTCTTTTTCTTACCCACTCTCTGATGCTGGTCGATGATGAATTCCAAATTAGCCTTCGTGAAATGTAAGGTTTCGGTATTATGCTTCACGTACGTGAACGACTGAAGCTTGTTTTGTCTGATGCAAGAAACAGCCAGTTAGAAAAAGAGCCCAATTGTTCTCAGAAACACACAGACTATCATCTGGCATATAAATGTCACTTATCACAGAAATAAGTCTTTTAGGAATGATTGTTAATGACGCCATAAAAGCAAGGAATCCATGTTCAATTTTAATCAAGTCCTTAGTATCCTGACACTAAGGGAATGAGTTCACAATATTTGTAAACCTGATTTGAGGTCTTTCATATATCATTTTATTTTTAAAGGGAAGTGGTTGCACCAATTTATATGGGCTAAATTTTAACAAACACATTGAATTAAGTTTACATTCAGCCAATATAAACTGATTGCAGCTACTTACCTTTAAAAAAATGTATATATGAAAGACCAAAAATTTAGTAAATCTAATTAATGAGATGACACTTTTCAGTGTGTACAGCTATCTAAGAACTGTTTATACACTCTCAGAAATAAAGGTAGAACATCTGTCGATAGTGTAGTGCCTTTTTAAAAGGTACATTTTTGTTCCTAACAGGTCCTTAAAGGTTCATATTAATGCCTAAAAAGTACAAATGTGTATCTCACAGTACCTTAAAGTGAAAGGGAAGCAGTCAGTCAAGTTTACGTTTTTTTATAAATTGATTCCCACTTTAATGAAAATATATTAAACAAACTTGATTAATGAAACCATTTGGCAAAAAACAGCATGTTTTACTATAGTTTTTAGCGCAATGGCGCTGCCATCTTGGAATAATATTATAAGGGACCTTATTATACCCTATTATAAAGTGTACTTTTGTAAAATAATTCAGTAACACTTCATAATTACACACTATGAATCATCTATTAAGCATTAGCAAATAGTGAATTCATTATCTGTTAGGCATTAACTCTACATTAATAGACGTTAGTAATCAGGTTATACCTGCAGCTACAAATGCTCTGTTCCTGACTTAAAAGCACATGTATAATGTGCTTTATAATTGTACTTTCATACTTTGTTAATGATTCAATTTTCATTATTAAATAATTATTGCATTGTTTACAAACCAGTAATTTAAGAATAGTTGGTGCTAATTTAAGATCTTTCAGAATGCAGAAAAAAAATGATTCATAAACCATTCAAATTACCATTATTATTCAGGCATATACTAATAGTTAATTTGTCTCTTAATAAATAAGTCATTTTCATCCAGTTTTGTGACCTAAAGTGAGGACTATTTATGCTTTATAAATCGATTATAAATGACAATTAGTATCAAATGAACAATACATCTAGTTTATGCTCTTTTTTCCCCCCGTTTAGAATTTAACTGAGCCTTTAATTGTCATTTATAAGGGATTTGCAAAGCATAAATAGTCCTCACTTTAGGTCACAAAACTGGATGAAGTTAAGTTAATAAACATTTATTAACATACAAAGTAACCATTACTATATGTCTGAATAATTAGATACATAAATGTTGATTTCAATAGTTTATTAATCATTTACTAAATCATTCTGAATGATCTTAAAAACCACCAACTACTCTTAAATACAAACGATTTGTAAATAATGCGATACTTAATTTTGTCATGAAAAATCAATCAGTCACAAATTATGAAAGCACAAATATTAAGCACATTATAAATGCACTTATGAGTCAAGAACAGAGCATTTGTAGATGTATTTACAAGCAGCTTACTAACATCTATCAATGTAAAGCTAATGCTTAGCAGATAATAAATTCACTGTTTGCTAATGCTTAATAAATTATTCATAGTGTGTAGTTATTATAAAGTGTTACCAATAATTCAATAAGTCGAAGTCAGTTTTATTGACAATTCTGCCACATATACAGACATACAGAGAATTTAAATTATTTTACTCTCAGACCCTGGGTGGCACGGTGGCTCAGTGGTTAGCTCTGTTGCCTCACAGTCCTGGCCGGGCCAGTTGGCATTTCTGTGTGGAGTTCTGCCTGTGTTCGCATGAGTTTCCTCCAGGTGCTCCGGTTTCCCCCACAGTCCAAAGACGTGTTATAAATGAGTAGGGTTGACAAAATTGGCCATAGTGTATGAATGTGTATGAGTGTATGAGTGTTTCCCAGTACTGGGTTACGTCTGGAAGGACATACACTGCGTAAAACATATGCCAGAATAGTTGGCTGTTCATTCCACTGCGTTGACCCTGATAAATAAGGGACTAAGCCGAAGGAAATGAACTTGCGGGCACAGCCATTGAATTCTTTTTGGCTCAAGACTTCTTGTCTCATTCGCTTCCATTGTTTTTAGATGCTAAAAACAGCTTATCATGCTGATTCATGTTGGAAACTGATTTTTATATTTATGATTATATCATTCTACTTTTTTTTATACATAGTCATAAACACACTTGGATTTAGAGCAAGTGGTTTGATAAATTTCTGCCAATCATTATTCCTAGTCATTTCTCCCATAGGCGACTGTATCGGAAGGTCTAAAACATTCGCAAAAACGACTTTCGCATTGACGAATAAGGTCAATAGAAATAACAAAAACACTACCAGAGGAATGCAAAATACAATAAATAAATACAATTTTGGTTAATTAAAGAGAGAAAAAAGTAAATACAGAATATACAACATATAAAAGCATTGTATTGTATTGAAAGTATAGGCTTTATGCGTTCTTTGAGGAACAAACCCTTAGACTTGGTGCTATTTAGAATACAAGACCGCTTTGAACAACACAATTGATAAAACTGAATATTACACTTTTGTTTTTGTTAACAGACCAAAATCCTCTCTTATTCTGCTCTTATTCGTGTAAGAGAGTGATCAGTTAATCCCCATTATCCAGTCTTGCAGTAGTAATCTGCTATACTTAGAGATTTCCCATCACTCAGAATGTCTCATCAGTGATTCTGCTGTGAGTAAGTGTTGACACAGGCTATAGAGAAGCCTGATACCTCAGTACTATCAAAGTCATTTGTCTTTCAGAGCAGGTAACCGCAGGAAGTGTTAGACTCACAGTTAGTCCTGCTGATGAGACACTTCCACGTGGAGGAAAAGTAAGGGAACTTGAGCAGTCTCACATTTGCGCTGTTCTCTCACTCGGTGTGGTGGAGGAACACTTACTACTGGGCTCATCAGGTGTGATGTTTCAGAGGTGTTAATATTGTGCTTCCCGATGCATTACAGCTCTGAGCCATTCCATATGTTTGTGTAGAAGTGCGTTTAAATGATGCCAAAAATGATTAGCCCTCCTGAGAACTTTGTTTCCCAAATGATGTTTAACAGGGAAAGGAATTTTTCACAGTATTTCGGATAATGTTTTTTTCTTCTAGATAAAGTCTTATTCGTTTTATTTCGGCTAGAATAAAATCATTGCTGCCAGAAAGACTTTCGGAGGCAGACAAACATATTAACATTTATTGTGAATTCTTTGAATAAATGTAAATTTGTTATTGTCTTTTGGCATAAGCCCCGTCTATGGTGCAGAACTCTGGATGAGCTAGCAGATCCTTTCTGAAGATGAAGGTGGGGGCAAAGCCAACTCCCGAGTGGAGATAAGGCCAACCTGGTGGTGGTGGGGAGGATAGAGGGAAACTTCCGCAATGTCACCTGAACACAGCGAAACAAAGTGTTTAGATAGGCTTACTGTATATGCAGCACACTTGGTCGCTATACAGTAGGCTGACGAGATAGTTACAGTATTATGAATGACATGACATACCAGTCTTCCTGGAAAAACTATCGCTAAAGCTTTCTTTTTCTTTTTCTTTTTGGCCATTTTTAAGGTCAATATTATTAGCAATATTTTTTCCGATTGTCTAAAGAACAAATCATTGCTATACACTGACTTGCCTAATTACCCCAACTTGCCTAATTAATGTAGTTAAGCCTTTAAATTGCACGTTAAGCTTAATACTTACTAGTATCTTGAAAAATATCTAGTAAATATTAAGTACTGTCATCATGGTAAAAAACTAACACAGGCTGATTGTAAAAAAAAACGTAACCCATACACCTTTCTGGAGAGCAGCGAATTATGTAGTCAGAGCAAGTATGTACACTGCAAATTTTAGATAGTAGATTTAGCTACCTTAGAGTTAAAATTAACACTCCCTCAGAGTTTATATGGGAACCACTATAAAAGTGTTAAAATAACACCTGGGTGGCACGGTGGCTCAGTGGTTAGCTCTGTTGCCTCACAGTCCTGGCCGGGCCAGTTGGAATTTCTGTGTGGAGTTCTGCCTGTGTTCGCATGAGTTTCCTCCAGGTGCTCCAGTTTCCCCCACAGTCCAAAGACGTGTGTTTTAAATGAGTTGGTTTAACAAAATTGGCCATAGTGTATGAATGTGTATGAGTGTTTCAGAGTACTGAGTTACATCTGGAAGAGTGTTAATTAGCAAACTCTTATAGTGTAAAACATTAACACCAGGAAGCATCATATGAACACCATTCAGTGTTTTGTGTTAACATTTTCAACACCGCACAGAAATAAAAATATATCTTGTTTAACATTGGCAACATTTTATTAACTATTCCCTTAATGTTTAAGAAAAACATTTCAAAACAGTCACAAACTGCATTTTCTCATATTTTAACCAAAAGGAGCAGTTTTAAGAAAGCTTTATTTTCTCTAATTTCAATGTAACATAGCTAGCACAGAACTAAATCAAGATGAAAAATTATGCTTTTTTTGTGAGATATTTAAAAGTATATATAACGATTTGGATGTCAAATGTACAAACATTTTAAGTACTTTTACTCACCAGTTGCTTCTTCTCATTGCTCCTCGTGGCAGAAGAAAATGGCGTCTGTAAAAATCCAGGGATTTTTTCGTTTTTTCGAAATTCCCGTTGCTGCATAAATTGTTCAATCAACTTAAATTTGTAAAAAAATAAAATAAAATAAAAAACCTAAGAAGTTATCTTAATTTCTCCATAATTTCTCCAAAGCGGTTGTGTGGAACCAAGCCTTTTTTATACAGCATTAACTAACTAACTAACTAACTAACTAACTAACTAACAAAATTTATTTATTTATTTATTAAAATCCAGGGGTATTGCTGCATAAATTCCCGGATGTCGTAGTCAACACTGTATTAGCGTTAGATACATGTAACTCTGTATGACAAGGAGGCAAATCAGCTTCTAACACTGAGAGGGTTATTTTATCTTTATCTAACTCTAGAATTTCAACACTGAATTACCACAACACTCTGAAATTTAACACTAATGAATTTGCTGTGTATGGCTGCATTTTGTCTTTAAAAGAACGCTACGGGGCAGTATGACGTCGCCGACAGCTTCTATTTCTTTTCGCACTACAACCTTAACGCTTACCTCAGTTTGGATGTTTTTTTCCGCTGTTACCAGTTTGCCCAGTAGCTCACCATGTACATCGGTGGTATATAATGGAAGAAGCAAAAGAGAAATACAACAAACGTGAAATTGAGAAAAATAATCAAACAAGCAATCCCATGTGGATAAAAAGAATAGAAAATTGTTTCAACTATATGAGGTAAATCTTGATCCACGTACAATTTAAAAGTCTTTGGAGGTCACATAAGACAACAGAGATTAGCAATGCAGATGTCCTCTATTTAACACACACTCCTCCTTACTCTGCCGTGAATCACAATGAAAGCAAACGATAGCTCGCTATTGATTCAAGCATGCTTAGTTGACTTGAAATTCAGTTTATTTATTTAATGCTATTCATTACATTTTTTTTATTGTTGTTGAGAGTGTGTCATTAATAAGTGAACGTTTTAAATATTCAACATTCAAGCCTGTGCTCCTGTATTTTGTTGGGCAGGGTGTTGCAGTCCCCCGTGCCGCTGATAATGTCAAGTTATTGTCACGTTTCATGCACCAGCGCCATATGTTTATTTATAGATGCAAATCTTTTCCATTCAGTTCCACCTCCAGCTGTTTAGGAAGCACAACCGAGGCTTCGGTGCGTTATTCACACGCGTAATTCAGACCCGCACATATCTGTAAAGCACACAGAGGTGTAATTGATTAGCGCCACGGTACACGTCAAAGACAAAAAGTGCAGGTTGTTCGTTCACCTCCCCCTCCTGTCTATCTATTCCCATTGTTTTTCATAGCAGCACTCAGGATGTAGTGTGTCTTTTCGAGTGTGTGTATATGTGTGCGCGTTCTTTCTCTTGGCTTTGTAAGCTGTAGTCTCCTCCAATCAGGGAATGAAAGCTGGAGTACTGCGCTCTCTCTCTGTTGCTATCAACAGATCTGTATTCATTTCACACCTGCCAAAACACTTTCTCTTTATTTATTTATTTCTTTTCTGTATCCCTTCTCTTTGTGCGCACAACATGCCAGTAGATTATCATCTGTGTGTGGTTCGTGTGTGTTGTATAAAAGCACGCTGTAGTTAGTGGTCAGCATGGATTTGTTGTATCGTTTTGAGTTGATGATGGTAAAAAAAATATACATTTATTTATTAAAAAACATGATGATGGTGTCCTGGACGGCAGCCATTATAAAGTATAATAGCTCTCCTGGTAGGAAAGTGTTGCGGTGGTTTAATGGAAAGGCAGAGGGCTTGTCATAAACAGGTGTGTGTGGTGTGTTCGCTAAACAGCTGCTGTAATGGCACGGTCGTTATGATAATGGCCCAGGATGGATGTCATAGATCTGGGTTGTCCCACTCGCCCGTGTGTTTGTCTTATGAGCGTGCAGGTGTATGCCATTACTGGACTGTATTACAGGATGTCTATTCAGGTCTAGTAGTCTCAAAAAACCGGGCTTGTTTTTTGGGGGGCTGCAGTCAGTATACACATACCTGTATTTTCTTGAAATCCACAGACAGTGTCATGTATGTTATTTGAATATATTTTGAAATGTAATGTATTCTTGCGATGGCTAATCCGAGTTTTCAGCAGAGAACTTAATGGCACCTCTCCACCAGGTGTGCATTTCCCAAAAGCATCATTAGCCGGATTGGGTCACTGTTTAGACATTTACAAGCAATTCTGTGTTGACCAAAGTTCCAACAAACATTTGCAAACAGCATTGCGAAGTAAAAAAAAACTAATATGTTAACTTAGGGTGACACAGTGGCGCAGTGGGTAGCGCAATCACCTCACAGCAAGAAGGGTGCTGGTTTGAGTCTCATGAGTCAGTTGGCATTTCTGTGTGGAGTTTGCATGTTCTCCCCATGTTTCCGTGGGTTTCCTCCAGGAATAATCCACAATTATTGAGTTTTTTGAGGGGAAAAATTAATTGTTTTATGTTCAATCTACTTAAATTTGTGAAAAACTAATAAGTTTACTAATAAACAAACCAGTTGTGTGGAATCCAGCATTATTTTTATACAGCGCTAACTTAATGAATAAATGAATGAATGAATAAATAAATAAATAAATAAATAAGTAAATAGTTAGTTAGTTGGTTAGTTAGTTAGTTAGCATTGCAAAGTTTACTCCAAAATGTATTTTTGGTGCTGGTTCAAACTACTTATTTAAAATGACCAGAATCAGCACAATTCTTGATTTTTTTTGGGGGACAACTTAACTGGTTTATGTTCAATCTACTTAAATTTGGAAATATATATATATATTAGGTTAAATGAGTTGATTTGTATTGGGACAATGTGCAAGTGTTGTGTGGAACCCAGCATTTTTGACAGTGTTGTGAGGCTAGGACATCTCTTCACTTAAAACATGACATTTGCTGTTTGTTTAAACTACTTATTTAAAATGAGCTGAAACAACATAATTATTGAGTTTTTTGAGGGGGAAACTTAATTGTTTTATGTTCAATCTACTTAAATTTGTAGAAGTTAAGAAGTTAAGAAATTGAGAAGTTAACTTAATTTCTCCAAACCGGTTGTGTGGAACCCAGCCTTTTTTATACAGCACTAACTAACTAACTAACTAACTAACTAACTAACTATCAAAATGTATTTATTTATTTATTTGTTTATTTATTTATTTACTTATTTAGTTAGTTAGTTGGTTGGTTGATTGGTTGGTCGGTTGGTTGGTTGGTTGGTTAGTTAGTTAGTTAGTTAGTTAGTTAGTTAGTTAGTATAAAATATGGCTTTATTTTTCCATAGCTGTATAAAAATTAAAGGAATTAAAAATAAATTTAATTAATCAAAAATGAAAATTCTATCATCATTTACTAACCTTGACTTGTTTCAAACCAGTTTGCGTATTTGTCCTTCAAAAAAATATATATATATTTCGAAGAATGATAACTGGAAACTTGTAACAACTAACATAATAACAGTATAT
The DNA here is from genome assembly GCA_903798035.1 of Danio albolineatus. Lineage (NCBI taxonomy): Eukaryota > Metazoa > Chordata > Actinopteri > Cypriniformes > Danionidae > Danio > Danio albolineatus. Next base: position 6,332,334 of record CAIGQQ010015131.1, on the reverse strand, counting down.
TTTATTGAATATATTTTGAAATGTATTCTTGCGGTGGCTAAAGCTTCAGAGTTTTCAGCAGATAAGTTAATGACACCTCTCCACCAGGTGTGCATTTCCCAAAAGCATCATTAGCCAGCTCACTGTTTCCACTTTTACAAGCAGTTCAGTCTTAACCACTGTTCCCAAAAACATTTGCAAACAGCAGTGAAAAGTTGCGAGGCTGGAACAACATCTCTCCACTGATTTTGTTAGTATAATATATGGCCTGATTTTTCCATAGCTGAATATTTCTCAGAGTTCTGTCATTTACTCACCCTTGAACTAGTTTGCAGTTTATTTTTATTGTTTGGTTTGTTTGTTTTGTTTAAAAGAAGATATTTTGAAGAATGTTGGAAACCAGTAATGATTAACTCCCAGTATTTGCTTTCCAAATTCTAGCTGTTAGTGATTACCAGTTTCCAACATTCTACAATATAATTTCTTTTGTGTTCAATAAAATAAAAAAAATAGACTGGTTTTATTAATGATTACAATATTAACAAATTAATGATGACAGATTTTTTTGGTAGAATAATCCCTTTAATTGAGCTTGTAACAAATTGAAAGTTTTGTATTAAGTAGTTTTGCATATCTTGGCATAGATGGACTTGTACACCGACTATACTGTAGCTTAGCTACTTGAGGAAAACAAATGAGAACAATCACAGCTAGTATTTATCAGACATTAATTAAATCACATACTGATTAATTAGCAGAAGTCATTACCGCGTGTCGTCATTAACAACAGTTCTGTCATTTGAATAGTTTGAACAACAGATGTGCGATAAAGCTATATTGTTTCAGTAACCGTTTTGATGAGCTAGTTAATGTCTCTAATGATGCGTCATTGTTTATTTTATAACCAGGGAATATATATTCATGCGTTTTATGTCTTTCTTAACAGCTTGAAATATTGTTTTAAAGCAGGACCTCTGCAGACATTTATTTTATATATACAAAACCGGACAAAAGTCTTGTCGTTGATCCCAGTTGTAAGAGCAACAAATAATAACTTGACTTCTAGTTGATCATTTGGAAAAGTGGCAGAAGGTACATTTTCCTGATAAATAATCAGTTGAACTGCATCCCAATCATCACAAATACTGCAGAAGACCTATTGGAATTCGCATGGACCCAAGATTCTCACAGAAATCGGTCAATCTTGGTGAAGGAACAATCATGATTTAGGGATAGATTCAGTAGGGGGGCATGTAAGAGATCTGCAGAGTGGATGGCAACATCAACAGCCTGAGGTATCAAGACATTAGTGCTGCCCATTACATTACAAACCACGGGAGAAGGCAAATTATTCAGCAGGATAGCGCTCCTTCTCATACTTCAGCCTCCACATCAAATTTCCTGAAAGAAAAGAGGGTCAAGGTGCTGCAGGATTGGCCAGCCCAGTCATCAGACATGAACATTATTGAGCATGTCTGGGGTAAGATGAAGGAGAAGTCATACACAATTCACTGCAGTATGACTTTATATTGTACATTATTTCTGTTAAGTGACAAGACTTTTGTGTAAGCAGAGTCAGACCTTACTGTCCTAATTAAATAATTAAAAATCAAGACATAATCATATTTTATTTTGGTAAAATAAGCGTAATCTAGAGGCTTTTGCCTTTCATATACGTCACTTCTGATACCAAATGATCAACTAAAAGACAAGTTATTTTTTGTTGTTCCTAAAACTTGGATAGGCGACAAGACTATTGTCAGGTAGTGTATTTATATCTGTGCAGAAATTTGTAAAAAAAAAATAAATAAATAAATAAAATAAAATAAATAAATAGATAAATAGACAGACAGACAGACAGACTGACAGACAGACAGACAGACAGACAGACAGACAGACAGACAGACAGACAAATAATAATAATAATAATAATAATAATATTAATAACTTTTTTTGTTGAATGATACATTCAATTTTTAGTTATATATAAAATAATATGGTAAATAAATTTACCATATAATTAGCATACAATAATGTATTAAAAGACTCTAAAACTCTATTGTACATAAATAATATAATTATTTGATTTGCCTATTAATCAGTATAATAATATCACAGATATGTCATTCAACCTAGGCTCTGTCTACATACCAGAAAGGAACAATCTGTCTGTGTGACCCTAGAGAGGAAGAGAGAGATAGTGCGGAAGAAAAGAAACGCACAAAGAAAGAGAGAGAGAGACTTTAATGAGTCCTTGTAATGGGTGTCCCAGTAAACAGGCTCCGGCTACTGTTATCTCCAGGCTAATGATGTCTGCCGCGCTATTCAATTAGGACAGGAACAAGGTCACTAACAGCTCAGGCCTTAAAGAGTTTAATGCCGCCCTCGCCACTAGACTTCCACTCCATTAGTCTGAGTTGAGTCCAATAAAAACGTCAGGCTGAAAGCCGCATATTACTTTCTGCTCTATTTGCATGCATTCTGTTTTAAAGTTCAAAAGTCCACACAGTGTCTGCTTGTTTTCGGTTCTTATATTTTGGGAGAGTGTGCAATGTCTCCATTTCTGTAATAGAAAAAAGAGCTTCATTTAGAGTTTATTGCATGTACATACAGTTGAAGTGAAAATTATTCGAATTTTTCTTTCTTTTTTAAATATTTCCCAAATGATGTTTAACAGAGCAAGGAATTTTAACAGTATTTTTATATAATATTTTTATTTGTTTTATTTCGGCTAGAATAAAAGCAGTTTTTAATTGTTTTTAAAACCATTTTAAAATCAATATTATTATCCCTTATTATTTCTTTTTCGATAATCTACAGAACAAACCATCGATATATAATGATTTGCCTAATTATACTAACTTGTTAACCTAATTAAGCCTTTAAATTTCACTTTAAGCTGAGTATTAGTTTCTTGAAAATTATCTAGTAAAATAAAATTTTATTTATTTATGGACTGTCATCATGGAAAAGATAAAATAAATCAGTTATTTCAATACAGCTATTATGTTAAGAAATGTGTTCCTCTTTTTATTAAACTGAATTTGCGGGAGAAACAATCATTGAGGAAGGTTAATTATTCTGACTTCAACTGTAGATATTGTGACTATGTTTACATGGACATCAGTAATCAAATTATTTGCCTTAATCTGAACACTTAATCTCAATAAGACAATGATATGATTAAGGTGTTTCCATGAGTTGCTTTTTGAATGTTCCTTGCATGATCCCGTTTTTACATATAGCATATAATTCAATTAACCTTACTGATTCCCCACGCTATCCAGGGTGCGAATTACAGGAGTGTTTGGGGGGAGGGGGGGTAATTAACACTTGATCCCTCTTTAAGGACATCAAAACAAGATGGAGGATCAGCCATTGCATTATAAATAAATAAATAAATAAATAAATAAATAAATAAATAAATAAATAAATAGCTTTCACTGATCTCTATCTCTAATATAAATTTACATTTGACCCCCCAAATAACGGGTTATACCATTGTGAATGCTTAATCGCACCAATCTAGAGCACTGATAGACATCTTAACTATACACAAAACAAGGTTTATGTACAATAGGGGTTTATATCTGCATGTAGCCTAAAAAAAGGGGTAAAATTAGACACATGATTTGCATTGTTTGACCTACAGCAACCTCTAAAATAGTCACTTTATAACCCTTAAAACAATGAAAACCTATACATTTTATTAATAAATGAGATGAAATTGAAATACCTTCAAAAAGTTGATTCACTGAAGCATGTATTAGCAAACTACCACCGAAAAAAAGTTGTTAGAAATGAGTGTTTCATTTTTAATTTGTCGACATTAAGTGCAGTTTGCCCCTTTCACTTTTACTCAGGAACATTTCATGCATGTGAGCATGACAAACGAGATATTGGATGCGAGTATGAACTGCTGGAACAGTGTCGTTTTAATGGCATTTGATAGCGCATACCGTATGGGGGAAAAACCTCTTTATTTCGCAATGCGGGAGTCTGGGGTCCTTTACTGAATCGGTAGGTGCAGAGAATAGTGTCAAACAGCCATGTGTGTGTAGACTATCCTGTCTCAAAATGAGATGAAAATCCTACACTACGGTAATAGTTTGATTGCAGTGTTTACATGTCCGTACTGCACTTCAATAATGCCACTAAAATCGGCATTCAACCCATGTCTTAATTCCATTTCTGTTTAGATCGATTATGACTTTAATCAGATTGAGGTCATCAAAAATGCTGTATATATGGTAGACTCTCAATCAGAGCATTGTCTTAATCATATTAAAATTGGATTGCTGTTGTCCATGTAAACGTACTCATTGTTAATGTCACGATCAGATTGATGTGTTGTAATGGAGGAGCTTCCATTGCTTTAGCTAATTGGTTTCATTTAGATCTGCTGCCAAATATTTAGCAAGATAATTTGCTCTATTTTTGACTCCTCATTGATGAATTTCCCTAGGATAAAAAAAAAAAAAAAGGATTTGTTTTGTCCCGCATGTGCAGTTTATTCTTTCCCACAACACATGAACCGAATACACATAATTTATGCTTATTTTGGCATTTAGAAATGAAAAACCCCCAAGGGCATTCTGAACTTTAGACTTTATTTCACCAATAAATCTTCTAGCGCTGCTGCAAGGAGAAACAAAAAATCACATGCTGTTTCTTTGTTTAATAAATAATAAATGATTGATTTAAAAAAAATCTAATAATTGATGTAGCGGAAAGTATTTGACCAGATCAAATCATTGTGATATAATAATATTTCCACTTTTTCACGCTGCTTTAAGGAAATTTATGAATATGAATTTTTATGAAAATCTCAAAAAATTAAATTTTAAAGATATTGAGTGATCACACTAAGCATTGGAATAAATGTTTTTATGTTTTTTTTTTAAATTATGCTAATATATTTATGATTATATGGTATTATATGCTTTTTGTATTTTGTGATTTGTTCTGTTTTTGAATATGGACTAAGAGTCTGAAATAAAGGAAATCATTTTTAGAAATAATACAAATATTGTTAAGGAATATTAAAGTAATTTTCTAGAAATTGTTTAATGTCTTTATAATTCTTGTACTTTTGTTAAATAATTTTATTTAGATAAAATATATAATGCAAAGTAAATGTAGTATAAATTAAATTATTAATAATAATAATATTGCCCCGGCACATGGTCTAACACGGTTCTGCTTATTCTCTTAATGGGTTTGGAGGTTTTTTCAGCATATCATGCATTAAACCAGGGTCTCATGTCCCATTCCCTTTAAGAGTCAGTTGTCAGTTGCATTGCGTCATGGCACATTTGCATGGCGGACTTTGTAAGTGAAAAAACTGAATGCTTCTTCTGAGAAGTTAAACAGACCATCTGCAGGAAGGTAAAGAATGAGCATCTTCCATTCGACCTCTTTACTTTCTCTTTACTTTACTGTTACTCTTTACTTGGAGTAAGTGGTGGAAACTCACTCCACTAAAGACATGCATTAGCCTATATATTTAATGTTATGATTATTATTATTATTATTATTATGATTATTATTATTATTATTGCAATAGTATGTTATAATAATAATATTAATATTAATAATAATAATAATAATAATAATAATAATAACAATAATGATAACAACAACAACTATTGCTATTATTATTATTATTATTATAACGATATTATTGCGATAATAATAATAATAATAATAATAATAATAATAATAATAATAACAATAACAACAACAACAACTACTACTACAACAGCAACGACAACAACAACTTTAAATTGTAACTATTTTCATCAAATAAATTAAAAAAATTCTTCCAATCCCAAACATGGAACAATAATGCCATATAAGATGACACTTTTGTACAAGAAGGTTGGCAGCATTTGTTTTAGGCCAACAGCAGTTTCCCAGGAGGTTCTGCTCACTGACACACAACTGTCCTTGACTAACCTCCCATTTGCATTCATCGACTCACATGCTTTCTCTCTCTTTGTCCATGTCTTTCTGTAGGAGCTGGTGGGAAGTAACCCTCCGCAGAGGAACTGGAAGGGAATAGCGATCGCACTGCTTGTTATTCTGGTCATCTGCTCTCTGATCGTCACCTCTGTCATTCTGCTGACTCCAGGTACGCAGCCTGGGAGCAAAGGCCCCGGGGCCAAGAGCCTCTAGGCCATAAGTACAAGCATACACAAACATAGACTTATAATGCTGCAAACAAACCAAGTGTCTACATACAGACGCAGACCCTCATGTCAATATATCCTGCCAGAAGCTCTTGAATGTTTTCCAAAACATCTTGCCTTGTTTCAGTCACATGCTTTCACTTATGTGGAATGATGATGATGTTGATGATGTAAGCTGAGAAAATATTATATTCTATATCTTCTATGCTTATGAAGGACTGCTGGGACATTCTGAGCAGAGGTGTGGCAGAGTTTCTCACAGCTCCAATACACATCTCTGTTATTTGTCTTACAGAAACCATTTGCTTTTCACTATACACAACCCACCAGCTCGTGATCTTCCTTCATATAACCAGGGGCGCCGCTAAGAGGGGGAAAGTTAGGACGATTCTAAGGGCCCATGCACTCTAGGGGCCCACAGAGATCTGCTTTATAATTAATATCAATACTATAATGTAATATAAATTATTAATGTATCTCTAAAATACAAGTAAAACAATTTATTAGAAAAAAAACGGCTTATATCGGCCTCTCGTGTCTGTCACTGTCAAATTGCACCCCCCCCCCCCCCTCCTTTCACTGTATGGTTCAGTCCGTCAGTAGCGGGAAGAGAGTTGATGCTTTGAGAGCGATCGTGAGGTAAACTGTCAAAGCAGCGATGGTTAACACAGATTAAATCCGGTCATCAAAAACGAAAAGAGAGGCTACAAAAAGCATGCATTTATCAACCCGGGGTAGGTGTCGCGGGGGGTTCGCTCACTATTCTGCCGCCCTTCTCGGCCGCCTCTGTGGACGCACCGGCCCTGAACACACGTCGGCCAGAACAGGAAATAAGAAAAAACCTACCACTGCGTTAAACGCGTTAATTTTTTTAACGCGATTAATATTTCAAATTAATCGGCGTGCGTTAACGAGCTAATTTTGACAGCCCTAATTTTTATACATTTAACAGGTTTAGCAAATACACTAAAGTCACGATCAAATTGCATTTCATTCTTTATCTTAAAAGCTACAATTAAAGGGGACCTATTATACAAAAATTACTTTTGTAAATTATTTAAGCACAGTTTGTTCACAGCATGAACAGCCCTGAGTGAGAAGCAGCCATCCGCCATTAGAGTTTTGAATCTACCAATATGCTGACACATAGGCATTTACAGTTCCACCCTCTTTTGAAAAGAGGGCTGGGAGCACAATCTCATTTGAATTTAAAGAAACAGTCACCAAAACAGCACAATTTAGATCAGAGATTCATTCATTCATTTTCTTTTCAGCTTAGTCCCTTTATTAATCTGGGCTCGCCACAGCGGAATGAACCGCCAGCTTATCCAGCATATGTTTTACGCAGCGGATGCCCTTCCAGCTGCAACCCATCTCTGGGAAACATCCATACACACTCATTTACACTCATACACTACAGACAATTCAGCTCATCCAATTCTCCTATACCATGTCTTTGGACTTGTGGGGGAAACCGGAGCACCCGGAGGAAACCCACGCAACCACGGGGAGAGCATGCAAACTCCACACAGAAATGCCAACTGACCCAGCCGAGGCTCGAACCAGCAACTTTCTTGCTGTGAGGCGAACGTGCTACTCACTACACCACCGTGGCACCCTAGATCAGGGATGTCAAACTCAATTCCTGGAGGGCTGCAGCCCTGCACAGTTTAGTTCCAACCCTGCTTCAACACACTTACTGGTAGGTTTCAAACAAGCCTGAAGGACTCAATTAGTTAGATCAGGTGTGTTTAATTAGGGTTGGAACTAAACTGGACAGGACTGCAGCCCTCCAGGAATTGAGTTTGATTTAGATCAAAACCTAAAAGGGCCAGTTTTAAAGATTTGTAATGTTTTATTTTGAGCTGAAACTTCCCATACACATTCTAGGGACATCAGACTTATTTTAGATCTTGTAAATAGTCGCATAAAAGCTACTGTAGTTAGTTTGTATTTTTTTCTGTATTTTCGACATGGTACCAAAAGAAGCAACTAAATTGTGTACCAAACAGGATTAAGCTTTCAAGGGTTTAACTGCAGTGTATATGTGGCCAGTGAAGCCTGTTACTGGCCAATATAAATCTCTGCGTCCCCTTCCTCTCCGAAAGCCATTAAAATCTCCCAGCCGTGCTTTAATTAGTGTGCTGTGAATGCTGGTTTTCCTACATTAAGCAAGCAAGTTCAGACTTTGAAGAACTAATTGAGTAGTTTTGTCCGTTTTCGCGCATTTACATTTTTTTTTCTCTCTCTCTAATAATAAGCGTAGTGGAAAATCTTTTAATGGGAGGCACAGATTGAGATTAGATACCCCGTTTGATTTGTTTTTATCTCCCTGTGAACATGACTGGATGTTTGTGTGTGTGCGTCGCCTCATCCTCTTTCCATTTGGACACCTTGTTTGGCTGCAGTCTTTTACTTCACGTCTGAACTGGAGCAAGGGACGGTTCAGGCAGTCGGGCTAATAGAGGAGAGTGAATGGGCACATGCCGTAGAGACTGAGCAGGTGGCATCTCTAGCTTGAGTCCTGACGCCTCTCCAAATCTGCGGGACAGGACACGGGAGAGCGTCTCAAAAATCTCTGCAGACTGCTGAGTGTAAAGCAGGTCACTTATATAAGTGCACCTGATTTGAGCAGGAAAGACTGCAAATTGCACACTATCAATAAGCCATTTTATTTCTGCAATGTGACATTTCGGTTTAATAATGCGGATACATATTAATCATCAGCAGTTGACTGGATCATGTCGAGTCATTTCTGTATGGTTAATAAAAATAGTGAATGGCTAAAAAAAGGATGAAATATAGAGTTTAGAAGTTTCATTATAATGTTTTTTTTGTTTTGTTTTTTACAGCATTGAAGGAATAGTTCACACACACGCACAAAAAAATAATGTTTATTTTTACTCACCCTTTACTTGTTCCAAACTTTTATGGGTTTCTTTCTTCTATTGAACACAAATGAAGATATTTTAAAGAAAGCTGGAAACTGGTAAACGGTAACCACTGACTTCCTTAGAAGGAAAATCAATTACTATGTGTAACGCCTGGCTTTACTTCAGGAATGCACAGGATCACGTGATTATCAGATACGTAGGTTTATTAACAAATACTTACATGGAAGAACGCAGGAATGACATGGGGTTAAAACAAGCATCAACTGAGAGATTACCGGACGAGGACTAACTAAATACAGGGACTATAAATACACATGGTATGATGAACCTTATGATTAACAGGGGTGAGTCACAGGTGGAAATAATGAACATCAACAAACAGCGGGAACTGGAACAAAGGAGGAGATTGTAACATTTAACAACACACTGTATAACCTACACCTTTATTTACCTTAAAAAAATAATAATGTTACTTTCTGAGAACTAAACATGCTGTATATACAGATTAATGAAAGTTAAAAAAAATGTGTTAGCTACTTAAGTATTTTTGTCATTACTTGTAACATGTTACCCCCAACACTTGAAAAGGCCACTTAAAAAAAAGTGGGACCGCCGTTTGTTACTAGATTTAATTCATAATGAGACCTTCTTATCACCATCTGTTTTTTGGGGGGCGCTTAGTGTATTACAGTGCATTTGCAACACAGTACAAAACAGTTATTCGCACTTCCATAGGTTTACATGCAGTAAATGATATTAAATAATTCAGTGAAATATATTTTTACTGTAAATTTTTGTTACATTTATAAAGCCAAAAACCTCACCAACCCCATCATTCTTAATTTATTTCTTATACGGAATAATGTATTTATCGTGTTGATTATGTTGTGAAAAAAAGTAAGCTCCTACGGTTTACGCAAGCTCTTTTTTCTAAATATAATTCGAACTTTCAAAACATTGCCCTTCATGCAAGTCCCAGGAGGAGGTCATAGTAATAGAGCCTCTGTCAGTTCAGCATCCTCCCCCGCTGCCCTGCTGATGAACAGTTCACCGTTATCCACACTGCCAGATACAAAATGCTCCTGACACCCCACCACAGTCCATCAACGTTGTTACTCTGGATTTTCTTCGTTTTTTTTTTGATGTAACTCTCTTTGATGTAACTGATAGCTTGATATGATGGGCTCGATCAGCGCTTTGACTGGAAAACTGGGTCAGGTCTACTTTTATCCCCAGCTTTATTATTATGTTTTTAAAGGAAACATTTCCGACCGAAGACTGACGCTTGACTGACACCATGACAGCTAATTGGACATGTCAGTGGAGCTCATCTCTTTGAGGGTTTGAGATGGGAACTCCTTTTTTCTTGCAAATCTCCCAGGAACCGTCGTGCACCGTAGCAGGGGGTCTGTCAGATAACCTTCCCGGAGTTATTTCCGCTTCTCTGTCCTGTTGTTAGAGAAATTGCACATAGAGATCATCTAAGTCACCTTACGACTCTTCAAGAAGTTTTAGCAATGCGGTCTTTCAGAACTTGCAGGTTATTTTTATTCATTCCCTTTATTAATCCGGGGTCGCCACAGCGGAATGAACCGCCAACTTATCCGGCATTTGTTTTACGCAGCGGATGCCCTTCCAGCCACAACCCATCTCTGGGAAACACATCTATACATACACATTCACACACATACACTATGGACAATTTAGCTTACCCAATTCACCTGTACCGCATGTCTTTGGACTGTGGGGGAAACCGGAGCACCCGGAGGAAACCCACGCAACCACGGGGAGAACATGCAAACTCCACACAGAAATGCCAACTGGCCCAGCCGGGGATCGAACCAGCGACCTTCTTGCTGTGAGGCGAACGTGCTAACCACTCGGCCACCGTGGCGCCCAGGTTATTTTTATTATTATTATTATTATTATTATTATTTATTTATTTATTTATTGTAGAGGAGATCTGCATTTAACAACACACTGTATAACCTACACCTTTATTTCCCTTAAAATAATAATAATAATAATAATAATAATAATAAATAATGTTACTTTATGAGAACTAAACATGCTGTATATACAGATTAATGAAAGTTGAAAGCAATGTGTTTGCTACTTCTGTATTTTTGTTATTACTTGTAATGTGTTACCCCCAACACTGGTGATGGCCACCTAATATAAAGTGGAACTGCCGTTTGTGATTAGATTCAATTCATCGTGAGCCTTTTTCATCACCACCTGTGTTTTTGGGGGGCGCCTAGTGTATTACAGTAAGGCCCAATCCCAATTCTACCC
>CAIGQQ010015131.1:6302158-6319024 GCA_903798035.1 Danio albolineatus | reverse complement strand
AATAATAATAATAATAATAATAATAATAATAATAATAATAATAATAACAATGGTCCCACTTTATATTAGGTGGCCTTAACTACTATGTACTTGCATTAAAAAGTAAAAACAATGTACTTACTGTGTTCATAATGTAGTATTTGAGGACACTTGTGGTGCTCTTGAGTTGGCTTAGAGGCAGGGTTAGGGACAAGTTTGGTGGTATGGGTAGGTTTAAGGGTGGGTTAAGGTGTAAGGGATGGTCAACAGTGTATTTGCAATGTAGTTACAGAAATTAATTACAGATGTAATTACATACAGGTATTTAATCAAGCAAAAGTACAATATGTATCTACACAATAAGTACATTGTAACTAATTATTAATTTCAGTGTAAGTACATAGTAATTAGGGCCACTTAATATAAAGTGGGACCAAAATAATAATAATAATGCATTTTATTCAAAGGCGCCTTTCTTGACACTCAAGGTCATCGTACAAGACAGTAAGAACAGTCAGTTCAAATAAAAACACAATATAAAAGTCAAAAGAATACAATACATATTTTAAAAATGCAGTTGAGCTAAAGAGAGTAGGCTGCTCTAAACAGATGTGTTTTGAGTTTGGTTTTAAATTGTGAAAAGAGTCTAAATTACGGAGATCAGGAGGAAGTGAATTCCAAAGCTGAAGAGCAGAGTGGCTATAGGATCTGCTACCCATGGTGACAAGGCGGACAGGGGGAACAGGAAGGTGAATGGAAGAAGTAATAATAGTGTAATTAATAGTTAATAAATAATAGTTAATAGTACACAATAAATAGTGTAATACTTTCAGTTGAATCGGTTTGTATTTTTTTGGAAATAAATAATAGTAATCTTGATAATCATAATAATGTGTTACATTGGATTGGGAGATAGACATGTTGATGTATTTAAAGATATTCGAGGGTGACGCGGTGGTGCAGTGAGTAGTGCCAGTGCTTAATTTGTGAATTGCGAGCTCCCGGAATAGATCGGGGAGGGGTTTGGGTTGGCAGTGTATAGCGGAGGCATGTTGCAGGCGAAAGTGAAGAGCGAGGGGCGTCGCAGATGAAAGTAAAGAGGGTTGGGGAGTTGCGGAAGAAAGAGAACGTGAACAGCGGACGAGGGAGGAGGGCAATTAAGGAGGGGGATTGGTAAAATGAGGTGCCGGATCAGATTTCAGAGGTGAGAGAAAAGGCTCAGAAAGTGAGCAAGATGTTTACATTACAGGTACAGTTCATATATCTGACTGCATTAAAGGACAATATTGTAATACAAATAATATATCAATATATTTATACATTTTAATACAAGAATTGTTGTGCTTTGAAGTAAAATATAAAACTGTGTATTTAAAGCATCGGCAATGCACCGATGTATCGAATTGAACCGAATCGATGGCATAATAATCGTAACCGAACCGTCAGATCAGTGTAGGCTCACACCACTAGCTGGTTGCGCAAAAAGAAACAGAAGCCTTTGACGGCGTCACACCACGTGGAGATCATTTTAAAGACGAAATGCAGCCATAGACAGCTCTGGATACATAATTCGCGCTCTCCAGAAATGTATGCAGGGGAACATTTTCACAATGAGCCTGTGTTGCCAACATTTGTGAAATATGCTATGCAAAGCTTTTACCATGACTGCTTTTAATGGCTGCCAATTGCAGTCTACTTTTGAAAATGAAAGCTTACAGTAACGATTATTTATCTAGCTGCATTGGTGGGCAGCTCAGCTTTAATAGTGCTCAGTCCAGGCACGCTGCAGCTTCTGTCTATATAGCGAGCAGCCAGGCAGAGAAGCTTCCAGCTGGGCTCATTTCTTCCCTTTGCGTCATGGAAGAAACTCAACACTCGGCTTGTCAGCTCTAACATAGACACAACAACGTGGCGTAAGACTTGCATACGCATCCAAGAAATTCCTTTTGTTGTCACTCTTTGAAACTCACTTGACTGAACTCATTGGAAATGATTATTATATCTTGTCTCCGTAATAGCTGAATGTTTATGTAATGTGTTTTTTTTAATCTATTTATTTCAGGCCTAGATGTCATTGTCAGATTATCTAATTTTTTTTTTGTGCAACTTCTGATGCAATTTTTAACAGCCTACTGGGAAACTATGGATACAGATACTGCTGTAGCGTGTGCTTGTGCCTATGTAACATACAAGAAACAGAATAGATTTCAACACTGTGATACACTGTAGTCATGGTTCATTTTTCGTTCTTTGAATAGATGTGAAAAATAAAATAAATTAAGCAATAAAAGAACATACATTTGCAGTGGTATGCAATTAACAAACTTTGCAATGTCTCCACAATGTTACGAGAGACATTTATATGACTGTGCATAATATAAATATGTGTTGCACACTTCCTCTCGGTAATAAAATAAGCAAATAAAAACTTGAGAAAGCAGCAGTTAAGAAAGCATCTGATATGCTATATATGCATAACTATTATGGCTGCATGATAGAGTAAAAAAAGCTGACATTGCAATGTACAGTATTATTTTTCTGCAATATCCATCCATCTATCCATATTATTATTATTTTTTGATACATTGGGATGATTTTGTAGGGGTGTACATCTGCATAAAACATAACAAACCAACCAAAAGCATTAATAAACACAGTAGAGCGAAGATACAAATAAAATAGAAGGTCAAAAAGTGTATATCCATAAACAATTAATCTTTCTTAAAGTTACAAACATACGTTTCTAATGCTTGAATGCTTTAAATAAATGCTTCATATCATCAGTGTCAACACTATTATAGCGCTTCAATATTGTAGAGATTGCGGTGTGATTATTGCCTATGTGCTACATGTGCATACTGATATAATGTGCAGACCTAATAACTAAGTTTGTCGGTATATTTGAGACTATAGAATATATAGATCTGACCATGAAAGACTACAGAACGCATTATGGTACAGGATAAGCATGGCCATGGAAAACCTGGACCCATTGGGAATTTTTGTGTATGTATTTAGATATTGTAATTGAAACATCTAGGACATGCCGTTATAACTGTTGCATTTATATTGTCATAGAAATGCATCGGTCATGTAAAATATAAAAAATATTTAAAAATTATAGTTTATATAAGTTATATTTCTACAGTTATATATGAGCAAAATCATATGAGTAGTACCTACGAGTAGCGTGCGTTGGCTCGAGGCAACTGGTCGAATGCCTTAGTGCCCCACCAGTGTCGACATACAGCCATATCGCACTACTATGAGTTTGACAGCAGTTTAACGGCAAAACCGTGACGTTTGTGAGCGTTTGTCACGATCACCAGTGATCTCTACTGCCAGAGATCGCTGGTTGACACACACACTTCCGTGAACTACAGATTTGCTGGTTAAAGGACTACAACTCCAGTCATGCAGCACACACACACACTCCTGCTTCATATCACAATTGATTGCACACACACCACCGTCAAAAGACTGTCAAAGACTGATTACACACACTACATAAGCAGTACATACACACACACACACTCGTCGCTAAGTATTGTTTATCTGTAAAGTGACACACAACGCGTTTCCTTTGTTCCTGTTTTTCTGTGTTTTCGACCCTAGTCTTGCTATTTGTTATCCTTGCCTACCTCCAGCCTTTTGACTCCTTGCCTGCTCAGGATTACGATTCTGGATTGTCTGTATGCATCTGTTTACTCCTGTCGACCATTGCTATTCTACATCACTATTAAATCTGCACTTGGATCCTCACCACCGTTGTCAGTGTCACTCATCCTGTTACAGCGTTAGTGGGGGATGATGAGTGAAGTGAGGGTGGGGTTGGTTTTATGTATCATAACTAATGTGCTCTGGACATTTAATTGGTCAATGGCGCTGTCTATTTCAGTTTTTCAGAATAGCAATTGCATCAAATTCAAAACTTGTACTTAGAAGATGTGTGGCTTTTGACCTATTTCTTTTCTGTGTTGCTTCAGGACTAATTTCATATATTTGTTTATGAAATGTTAAATGTTTAGTGCAGTGCATTTTTTTTTACATTACTTAAGCATCGATTAACTTTTTTTCATGTAGAGCATTCTAAACTCTAGATGATGGATAATAAAGCCCAGAGTGTCTTCTTTCCAAAGATACATGAAGTGTGAATGTAGACCAAATCATTCAGCATCTGTTAATGTTTTAGTTTGGGATGGTAAGTTTTGAGAAAGCGCCTCTGACGGTGAGGTAAAGGAGGACACTGATATAGTCTCGGAAAACATTTTACAGAAATCTTATTTTGCATGCTATTTTAATCAAATTTGAAATATAAACTCATGAAACACTTGGCTTTCATGTCATATGTTTTCTAGGACATTACATTAATGTTTTCCTGTGTTTGTATATGGAAAAACAAATATTGATCACAACACAATTTTTTTTCCTCATGTTTCATAATGTATAACTTTTTATTTTTTTTGAGCATGACACTTCCCCTTTTAGCAAAGTAAAGCCCGAAGTGTCTTCTTTCCAATGATACCTAGTTTGTGTTTGTAGCTTAGTGGAGACAGAAACTATTACTATTTAAAGTTAGGTAGGTGTAAATCCCCAAAAGTGAGTGCTGGCTAACATACCTCCTTTTTAGATCAGCACACCCATGGGTCCACAAAGTAGTGCAAATGGATTTGCTATTTAAACAACGTGGCGGAAAACGTGAAAATTAGGGTGCACTGATCTGAAAACAGCAACAAATCGCACAGTACACATCTTGTGCCTTATTGTGCCGGGTGTTTGATAGGGCCCTAAATGTTTCCCAAGCTGATCCCCAACATCACTTGCAGAGACTTTGTGATGCTGGCTCTTCTGCAGTCCTCTAATTACGACACACCAAACGGCTCATCCTGACAACAAATGGAACAAATCAGATATTGCCTTTTTCCCCAATGCATATGAAATGAGTCACACGCTAGACGAAAGCACTCCGTGATCATATCTGATGTGCAGAATGATGACTAAATAAATCAGCTTAGTGCTGGCATCGGCGGTAAATGCACAAAGCCCGTTTTTAATAATGAAACATTCAATTGGTCTAAAGCAGAGCCCGGAGGGACGCCTGATTGTGTTTACCTCCGTGTTCCTTCTCTGCGGCTCTAGAGAGTTACACCCGAACCCGTGCACACACCCGCACACGTACACTAGTCAAAGTGACAGCCTAATATTAGTCGGAGTGAGATGAAGTGTGCGCGAGTTGATAGATTCGTCCCCGCTTTCTCTGTCAGATGCGTTCTCACCTTATGTGGCTGCCATTTAATGCAAAGCTCCGCCGGCGCATTCTTTAAAATGCTTTTTCCACTACGCCGCATGTTCAGTATCTCTAGGTATTGATGTGGCGGAGAGTTGCTGTGTGCTGAACGAATGAGTGGTAATGTCAAACAGTGGCAGCCTGATGGAGGCGATCTCTGGGCTCTGAGCGCAGCAGTACGGACCAGATAATGAGCCCAAGCGCTGCTGGAGGCTGGAACAGTCAGAACTTTCCAGTGCTGCGTTAAGAGAGCGCTGTGGTTTTCACATCAAGCCCCGGAGCCGCAGTTGCCATTACAGAAGCGACTACTGCTTCTTTTAGAGGAAAAACACCAGGCTGCCCTCTAAGAAGAGTTTGTCAGCCCATTCAGTCTGATGCAGATGTATTTGCCTCTCCTGTGAACCTGAAAATCGCAGAGTTTTTTGACATGCACTGAGAAAATGGTGAAAATTTGGAGATCTTGTTGGTAAAAGTCTGTTGTTTTTGTCTCCCTCTAGGTGAGGATGATAGCCTGGCCTTTAAGGAAAAAGTGACAGTGGAAGAAATCTTCAAGAAAGACTTCAAAGTTCATGACCCCAACGCTAAGTGGATCAGCAGTAAGTGGTCTCATCTGCAGACGTTTGATTTCCTCTAGTTCGGTCCTTCCATTAGCTGGCCAGTAGCTAATGCGATCGCTCAGATTATCTGAGCGTTGAGTCACAAACGGACTATAATTCTCATTGTGCACATAATCAATTCAGAGACGGAGCTGAAGACAGGGTTGTGCGTTACTCATTTTCTTTTCAAGGTAAAAACGAAAAGTATTGATTCTTTTGTTCCCTCCAAAGGCATGGGGTTCGAACATTTGAGAGGCAAGACCTGAGCGGATCTCAAATAAAATTCTAAAGAGCTAATCAAGAAGCTTTTTTAAACAGTTCAAAAACTATGAACCACAAAGGTATCTGAGAATGCAGTAATATCCTATATCTATGTGATCTGTATGGAAAAAAGGGTCACTCTTTACAATAAGGTACACTAAGGAACTTGTACAGTGTTTATTAATCATAGTTCAACTTTTACTAATGCATTATTAAAATCCAATTTCATTCAATTCAATTCATCTTCATTTCTATAGCGCTTTTTACAATGTAGATTGTGTGAATGCAGCTTAACATAGACATTTTAGTACTGTTTAGAAACTGTGTCAGTCCAATTTTCAGAATTAAAGTCCAGTTTAGTTCAATTCAATGTGGTTTAAATTTCACTGCTGAAAGTCCAAACACTGAAGAGCAAATACATCAATGTGCAGCTCCACAAGTCCCAAACCAGTAGCGACAGTGGCGAGGAACAAACTTCACCAATTTGAACAATCATGCTTGTTTACATTAGTTGATGCAGTATGTGTTAACATGATCTAACAATGAACAGCTCTGTTCTGAATTACTAACCTGAACAAATGCTGTAATAACTGTATTGTTCATTGTTGGTTTATGTTAGTGAATGCATTAACTAATTTAACCTTTACCAAAAAGGTATTGATATGTTCACAGCCTAAAATATAAGGGTAAAGTTCACCCCAAAAAATTCTGTCATCATTTACTCACTCTTTACTTGTTTCGAACCTTTATGAGTTTCTTTCTTCTGTTGGAAAACTGGAAAGCTGCAAACATGTAACCATTAACTTCCATGGTATCTGTTTTTCCTACTCTGGAAGTCAATGGAAGGCTGTTGAACTCAGCATTCCTTAAAATATTTTATTTTTCTCTCAGCAAAAAAAAAAAAAAAAAAACATATATACATGACAATAATTTATAATTATTGTCATGTATTTAAAACTACACACAGTTGTCTGTCCAGTCTAAAGGTCACGATACATGAATGGGAAGTTAATCTCCTATTAAAGCAATGTTATTGTAAAGGATGACAATTAAACCATAAATATAAAAATAAAAAAATAACTAGAAGCTAAAGAAAGCAGGTAAAAGACATAACGTGCGATAATGAAAGGATGATCACATGCATACAGTTAAACCCATTAATAATCTGTTCAAAGAATGGTTAAAGTGAAAGCAGCAACTGCTGCTGCTTACAAAAATATTTTTTTTCAAAAGAATCTGGAGCTTCAGAAAGCAGCAGGACTGTGGGTGAACGAGCATTCAAAGGGAACCGGTCGCAATTTGTTGTGTTTGCAGGCATAGTTGCTTCACGCAAGGAAATGAGCGTGTAAGATTTATAAACACTCGTATCACTTTTATAAATGCGCGCATCACATCAGCCGTGCGCACAATGAAGCCCTTGTCAATTAGTGAAGAAAGCCAGCGTCTCACCATGTGAGTAAGCAACTTCTTATTTAGTATTGACCTGTTAACAGTCAGTCGTGCTGCTTCTCGATGAACTACAATTTAAAATTATTTTCAACCAGCCAAAGTGGCTAGTGGAAGCGGTTTTCTAACCCGCCAAAGCTGAAATCTGTTAATGTCAAGCACTGTTAACAGCATATATAAACAAGTAACCTGATGAACTGTGATATCAGATAAAATGATACGTTCTTCGCCTTCTTTGACATGTTACTCATCACATCAAAATAAGTGCACTTTAAATTCGATGAAGACTTATAGTACATGCACTATTGAGTACAGAAGCACACTATAGTGCTGAAGTGTGTTAAGAAACACACTCAAGTGTACTCTCTTTCAGTACATTTAAGTGCGCTTTTTCATTAATATGAAATTGTCTTTCATGGACATTTCAGACACCATATGCTACAAGTGCACATCCAATGCATTACATTTATACAAAGGGAAATATTCCAAAAAAAAATGTAATAAAAAATTGCCACAGCATTCAAGCAGAGATGACCTTCTTAGATTTCATTTTTTTAATCTAATAAAATAACCATTCAGATATTTTAATTGGGTCTGAAGGATTCCAAATAGTTTTTGCGGCAACTCTACAATACGGAATTAAGTCAGAATGAGGGTGATTACATTTTTGTGGATATGTGTCTGGATTGTGATGTCTGTTCTGCATACAGACGGGTGATTTAATGCAAAAGAAGGGAGGCGTTTATCAGCGGGTAGATTAATCAAGCCGTCTGATTTGGTTCGAGCTTCATTGAGCTGTCTCCTCTAATCAGCTGCTTTGGGCTGTGCAGATATGGAAGCTCTCTCTCTCTATTCTCACACCTCACAATCTTTCGCAAAACTTTCAAAGACGATCAAATGGATATTATACTTTAAAAGGACGAAATTGGGTTTCTCTACAGCAGGGGTCAAAGTTTAACTGTCTAAAACCAGTTCTTTATGCACAGCAAATATGCATTTATTAGGTGTTTTGTTTTATTTTATTTTATTTTATTTTTTATTTTATTTTATTTTATTTTATTTTATTTTATTTTATTTTTTTTTATTTTATTTTATTTTATTTTATTTTATTTTATTTTATTTTATTTTATTTTATTTATTCCGGCGAGTAACAAACTTCACCAATTGACAAAAGTGAAGGAGAGAAACTAGGCTCAGTTGGACACGAGTATTTTAACTCTGGTCAAACTTTCCTCTGGGTGTTCAGGCTGGGCCACGGGACAGGAATTTTATATATATATATATATATATATATATATATAAATTAAATTCCTATTTAGGCCAGGTGAATTCTTAGTGCCATTAAAACTCTCTTTCAGGTGTTTTCAAACTGACATGTTTGTTTCAGAACCGCGTTTGCACCCTTAGCTCAGTTTGTTTTTCCATATATGAACACTGCAGTTGTGCTCTGATCCATGCTAAAATATTCAGTCCAAGACTACAGTATGTGGTCTTGGACCAGTTGAAACAAACTCTGGAGCAGTTTGGTTGTAGTGAGAGATACAGCGAGAAACCATTCCAACTGGTAAAATTACATTTTATGTTAAATATGAAACTATAAATATATATGGTATCCTTAACTTTTTTGTTAACATGAGTTTTGATATACAATCGATATATAGATATATATTACAACCCTTAAAAATTCTTACCTCTAATTTATATTTGGTGATGACTCTGTCTGTGAGTGTCACCATTCAAAAGTAAAGAGCACCTTTTTGCTTATATTGTCTCATTACTGCTTATATTGTACTCATAATCACTAATCTGATTAAGAGCCTTAATCTGATTAAGAAATTAATTAAGGCATGTGGAGTTTATTGAAGTGCAGTACAGACATGTAATGTACATTTGCATTTTGCGACAGCACAGTCTATACACACAAGGCTGTTTGACACTATTCTTCGCACTTACCGAGTTAGTGAAGGACCAAAGACACCTGCATCACGGAAAAAAGTTTTATTTTTCCCCATACGGCGCGTGATATCAAATTTTATTTAAACAGAACTCTTCCAGCAGGTCATACTCGCATCCAATATCTCATCTGTCATGCATGAAATGTTCCTGAATGAAAGTGAAAGGGCCAAACTTCAGTTAAAGTCGACAAATTAAAAATGAAACACCCGAAATTGCATGAATCTCCAGAGGAAATGTGGATAATGTGGTGGCTTAAATATGTTAATTGAATTATGTGCTATAACATGTAAAACAGGATCTATTTTATGTGTGTGTTTTATGTTATTATGTGACCTAATCCGGGTACATTATTTTTATTTTTTCATTTATTTATATTTTGTTAGAATATTATTACACCCTAATTAATACATACATGCATAGAAGATCATAAAATGTGTCAAATAAAACCTGAGATGAACAGCAACATATAGCATTCACAACAATAAGTCTGGCACTGCTAATGAAATATCTTAACCGATCACCGGCAGACAATTTAGCAGTTCGATGGTCTGGAGCCTTTAGGTTTGTGTGAACTGAAGGTTTGTTGCTTACTGAAATGCTGTGACTAGAGCTGTGCACTCCAATACTCCTCCAGTATGATCTGAGAGACTGATAAGGTCATGCTGAAAATGTTTACTTTAAGTAATTACTGCTAAAAGTAGCTCTACAGGCATCTGAATCAAGCTGTGGCCTAAGTTTTTCACCCATGGCTTTTTCTGTCCGCTATTTTTGTTAAATAAATAAGAACACAGTGAGATGTTTCTTTCATCTTCCAAAGTTTAAAACCTGCCAGTACAGATTTATATTATGTCCAGATATATCAAACCATGAAATTCAATAACTTAAAAACTTTTTCCACACATCTGTAAATAAGGCACATATTGTATAGATATATTGCCTCTTCTTATCATTTAACCACCCCTAAATGTAATTCACCCTTGATGTCAGTTATAGTATTGTGCACACTTCATTCATGCATACATATTTCTGAATTTTTATTGTATCCAAAAATGATTCATAATCTTTTGGTAAAATGACAAGCAAATACTGGAGTTCTCCATCATTAAGTCCTCAAATCGTTTACAATAAACTGCCACCATCTGCTAAATCTGAATCTATTACAACCAACTGTTGATGCATAGCACCATGCATAAAATATGCATGTCTGTTTGCTAGTGTTCATTCATTCTTTCATTCTTTTGAGGGTGCAGGATGTAAGCTTGACCCCCAGTGGTTGAAGTAGGTATTGCACGCCTGGTTCAAAACATGCAAGCGCAGGTTGCCAGATTGACAACACCAACAGGAGTGAGCCTGACTCTCAAGCCTTAAGGGCTAACTTAAGTTATAAATAAAAGCAACGGCAACGGTTCTAACTAACACCAAAAACTGATATTTTAGAAATGGTTTATATTTCTTGCAGCTGAACAACAGGATAAGCTGTGTGATTGCTTGGGTTTTTTCCAAAATCTAGTCCAATTCCATGTCAACAGCTCCTTTAGAACTGTTACTCCAAGGAAAAAAAACACATACTTTCCCCGCTGCATATTACCATTTAGAATGACATGAGGGTAAATGATTACACAATTTTGCAATCATCTTCAAGTCATACTTGTAAGTAAGATGATCAAAACAGCCCTTACTGTATATCTGACCTGCTCAAGGGGTCAACGGGTGCCACAGTATGCAGCTCAGTTCTATAGACGCTGTGATGCATTTAGCGATGATCATTCTGTTGATTTCAGTATTTTTCGTTCACGTTCCTGTACGTGGAGGCATCAGCAGACCCTCATCGCTCTCGCACAGGAACATTAACTCAGCGCTCATAGTCATTCATCTTATCTGGCTTTGATTCATAACATAACAAAGTACAGTTCACTGCCTAGCAAGCGGCTGGAGTAATTTAGCTGGAAATTATGGCACGACGTCTGAGCTCTTGTATTGATTGATGCTTTGCCCATTTTTCACACCATCATTTTGGCTCGTTATCGCTCACGTCAGTCCAGCAAAGGTAAACCGATCTGTCCGAGAGAAATTAACTGAGACGCCACCCTGTCTTTCACTGTTTCTCTGTTTCCATTTTAAAGTTGACTGTTGTTCTTTGCCATTTACATATATACTGTCACCTCAGAAAGAAGGTCACTGGATCAAGTCCCAACTACAGAAAGACTACACAAAGCATACATTTAGTTCTTATTTGGGTTCAGAAACAACACGTAACATATAACCCACAGTCGGAGCAAACCTCTCCTCTGTATCTTTAATCTTCACAAGCACATATAACCTCCCAAAGTAATCCCACCATTCTGAGTTCATAATAGTCCAGAAGGCGATGATAATAGTTAAACATGAAACATTTGTTTATGTTTTAGGTAGTTAAACATTAAACATTTGTTTATGTTTTAGGTTGCTGAAAGAATCATTTGCTCATTTGTGTTTTCAGGTTTCTGAAAACTCTGGCGACCCCTCATGAATGTTACCAATGCTTAATACCTTTTAGAATAAAACTTTTTATTTATTTATACCAACATGAAACAGTTTCATTGGAAAGTTTTACTGTTACCATTTCTTTGTCAGATCCAATTGAAAAGGTCTGCTTTTCTCAGTAAATAGGTAGCAGTGTGTAACAGTGATGCAACATGGCAAAACTAGTCTTTTTATTAATCAGCAAAGCTGTTCACGCTGCAAACAGTGTGACATCTACACGGGCATTTAGGCGTTGAATGCAGACTCTGTCGAGAGGACAAAAACACTCCAGAATAACACTTCAAATTTGCAAAACACCTGCGGCACCTAGAAAAGAAAGAGCCCGAGCCGGCTGATTGAGAAAACGGCTTAACACATTCCTCTCCATATCCAAACATATGGATTATTAAGCTAAAACAATTGTCAGTATATTAAGAATATTGACAATATACAAAATGTAAATCATACTTTATCTATCTATCTATCTATCTATCTATCTATCTATCTATCTATCATCATCATCATCATCATCATCATCATCATCATCATCATCATTATTATTATTATTATTATTATTATTATTATTTTACTATATATCTAACCAAACAACCACCCATCCATTTGCCCATCCTCCCACCCATCCGTCCATTTGCTCATCCATCTATCCATCCATCCATTAATCCATCCATCCAGCCAGCCAGCTATCCATCCAGCCATATATCCATCCATACATCCATCCATCCATTCACGCACCCATCCGTCCATCTATCCATACATCCATCCACTCACTCATCCACCCATCCATCCATTCACCCATCCATCTATCCATCCATCCATCCATCCATCCACGCACCCATCCGTCCATCTATCCATACATCCATCCATCCACTCACTCATCCACCCATCCATTCACCCATCCATCCATCCATCCCTTAATCCAGCCATCCAGCAAGCAAGCTATCCATCCAGCCATTTATCCATCCATACATCCATACATACATCCATACATTCACTCACTCATCCACCCATCCATTCATTCACCCATCCACCCATCTATCCATCCATCCATTCACCCATTCATCCATCCATCCACTCACTCATCCACCCATCCATTCATCCACCCATGCTTTCATTCCCCCATCCATCAATACATCCACTCACTCATACACCCATATATCCATCCATCCATCCATCCATCCACTCACTCAACCATTCACCTTCTATACATCCATCCAGTCTCTATAAATAGCTTACATTGAACTGTTTGTTTTGTAAATCAATGTGCAATAAAAATATGTAATGTATTCAATTCATATTGTGACTGTTTTTAAATACATTTAACATAAATTTTATCCTTTATCATTAATGTGAAATCATTCTAGCAGCTCACTTTAATATTTATTTTTTTATTCTTTTATCTGACAATTACATTTTGAATTTGGAAAATTGCAGGATATTTATAGTACCTTAATTACCTCAGAGCAATGACTCCTTAATATGAATATTACAATACATTTTAGTATAAAGGTTTGAAAAAAGGTATGAAGATAATTCTAAGCACGTTTCATGTAAATGTAAAATATGTCACGGTTTGTCACCATTTTAATATGATTACACCGCTTCACTGTGACTCACCTGCAGTGATTTCATAAATATATGTAAAGACTTTGGCCCTGCCAAAGCCAATTAGAGAAGGGAAAGAGCACTGCTCCGGCCATCATTGGATGATTATTTGATCTTCGCTAAAGTGTCAGAAGCACTTAGTTGTGCTGATTCACTGAAAACAGGGCCCTCATTTCCCGTCTGGAACATTAGCTGTTACTTGATATCCATGGACAGGCCAGAAATTGAATTTTTAATACTGAGTTGGTCCAGAATTTGTTTCCTTTTTATTTATTTTTTTCCCCTGAAGAAGTTTCCACAACTCATCAATCAAAGTCAGAACATCACAGCTGATACAGCTCCAACTGAATTAATCTATAAATGAATCAATGATACAGGTAATTTATTTACATAGGCAAAGCCTTTCTCTCCCTCAGGCTTCCTCAGACATCGACCGCTTGCCTCCATCACTGAAATCTAGTGTTTTCAGAATCACTCTAAATCTCTGACAAAAGAAAACAAATATAACACCTGGATTTTTTTTACTGCCCTCAAGATGACATAGACAGTTATGAGAAACAAGATTATATCCAATTCAGAAAATAAAAGCTTGTTGAAAGGTTTAGTTCTTCCAAAAAGGTTGTTATTTTATTCCAAATACAATGACTGAAAAAAATGTAAAAAAAAAAAAACGTAATAGCAAAAAGTCCAAAAATATTTGTTTGTTGCTTTAACTTATTTTATTAAGTTAATCAGGCTCCAACTACATTTCTTAGTTATACAAAGTTTAACTTAATATTTTTCAGTCAGTTTGATTAATATACGTTGAGATGACCACAACAGTTTGTCTTCAGAATTCTGCAAAAAGAAAAATATATGAGCAATTCCATGCAAATGTCAACCTTGACATGAAAAAAAAAAAAAAGTTTTACTGCGTTTGTCACATCCATTACACTGGAATTGCTCATATATATAATATTCTGTCATCTTTATACTCTGATTATCATGTTCACACTGATGAAAACAAACCTCTTTGGTTTCCTGTATGTCAAGCAAGCATATTTTTGACCCCATTTGATCTGCCTTAAGGCTGATCTATACTTCTGCATCTGCGTGCTGTTTGTGTTGCTCTGCAGTAACACTTCTGAAACGCTTGCTGACAGTAGGTTTTTATGTTCCTCTGTGTTGAGTTTCTTCACAGGTATTTAGTTTTTCACAGGTATTTAGTAATGTAAAAGTAGCTAAAACTTGCTCATTCAGACGTGCAACAACTTTATAATGTAAACACAAAACAGCTCCTTCACTGGACTCGACACTTGTAATTAATCACTCCATTGGGTTTGCGGCTCTCAACACCATCCCACACTTATCAGCGCTACCAAGCCAACCAATCACAGAGCTTGCGCTATGCCTCGTTGTGACATGTAGCCTAGTTACATTTTATGAGAGGTGTACGTTTGCCTCGCGACCATGCAAAGCCTGCGATGGACCATACGTGTACAATGGACACAGAAGTCAGCCTTTATTCATGTGCGTTGATCAGTGTTTATATGTCGAGAAAGCCTAAATTGCATTGGTTAAACATTTGAATTAGTATTGGTTAGTTTTGGATTACTTACTTTTGGATTTACTTTACATTTACAATCGCTAAATGCTCAAAAATTATGAGCAGATAATAGTTATCTGCATTGATCAGTGTTTATATGCTGAGAAGACCTAAATTACATTGATTAATTTACACTTGATTTAATATCAATTACTTTTGGGTTACTTTTGGATTACTTTCTTTTTTCTCATTTACTAGATGTACCAAAATGATAAGCAGATTTTAAAGGCACCAAAGAATGTCAACAAATTATTATTATTTTTTTTTCATTATACAAAGTTTAACTTAATAGTTTTAGTCAGTTTGATTGATGTTCAGATGCATGCGCTTTGATCCGTGTTTATATATCGATAGAGCCTGAATTACATTGACTAAAACACTTGATTCATATCGATTACTTTTGGATTACTTTTGGGTTACTTTCTTCTTTCTTAACATAAACATTTATATTCGCTGGAAGCTCAAAAATGATGAGCAGATATTAAAAGCACAGAGAAATTTCAGCAAGTTATTTTAAGGTATAAAAAGTTTAATATTTTCAGTCAGTTTGATCGATGTAAGTTGAGATAATCAGTGTTTATATGTCAAGAAAGCCTAAAATACTGTACATCGGTAACTTTTGGATTACATTTGGATTACTTTCTTTCTACTGAGCATAAACATTTCCATTCACTGGATGCACAAAAATGATGAGCACAAAAGTAGTATTAACCATTTGAAATGAGATGAGCATGAATAAACAATGACAGAATTTTCATTTTTGGAGCAAACTGAACCTTTAAGATGTGTCCGGAATCATCTTCGCCATCATGAATCATCTTTGCAGCAAGTGGTTGTCATTCAGCATTCCTCACCCCCCCCTGTTTTGTCCTCTATCTCCCTTTGGCTGTAATAGACTCTCTCATTTTGATTCTGTCTGCCTGCCCCCATTATGATTGTACTAAAGCGGCTATATAATTGCATAATTAGTGGAGCCCATTGATCTGCCTCTCTAGCTAGGAGTCTAAATCAAACAGATACATCATCGACATTACTCAACACTCGCGACGAGAAATTAAACTGAGCTAATGCCTGCTGTGGCCTAAACCATCTGGTTCCATTTAATGGCCCACCCCTGTGTCCTTACTCTAAGAGCCTGACGAACACCGAGCGTGTACACAGAGATTCGCTAAACGCTGTTGAGCAAACAAGAGTGTGATTTGTGGAGTAAATGTCTTTTAACCTTGATGGGAGTCATGAAGTTGCCTCGTGTAATAAGTTCAGGGTAACCTCAAGCAGTCCGGCGCCCCCCAGTGTCTAAACACTCACAACCGTCAGAACAAAAGAACTACTGCCCTTTGCTGAGGGATTTGTGCAGAATTCAAATGAAGCTGTAGGTCATTTGCATTCGATTTAGTTATGTTTTTTCTTAATCCCCAACTTTCTGGGAGTCAAACGACATGGCTAAATCCACCAAAAGCCTTATCCTATACAGACAATATTTATTAAATTTTGAGGTAAATAAGGAGTAATAAGGCCGAGTGAGCTGCTTACTTTGACAGTATCGGAAGACATCAAACACACACACACACACACGCACACACACACACACACACACACACACACACACACACACACACACACACACACAC
>CAIGQQ010015131.1:6280821-6294451 GCA_903798035.1 Danio albolineatus | reverse complement strand
TAAATAAATAAATAAATAAATAAATAAATAAATAAATAAATAAATAATGATTATAATAATAATAATAACAATAATAACAATAAATAGTGATGATGATAATAACAATAAATAATAATAATAATAATAATAATAATAATAATAATAAATATTAATGATAACAATAATGATGATAAAAAAATAATAATAATAATAAATAAATAAATAAATAAATAAATAAATAAATAATGATTATAATAATAATAATAACAATAATAACAATAAATAGTGATGATGATAATAACATTAAATAATAATAATAATAATAATAATAATAATCATAATAATAATAATAATAATAAAAATAATAATAATGATTATTATTATTAACTAAACTGTGTTTACAATTTTATGCTAAATGACAGGTGCTTCAGGAATATCTGGAATTTGTTGGTTAATTTGACTTGCCTACCCGATTTTCATCCATTCATCCATCCATCCATCCATCCATCCAGCCAACCAACAGAAATTTCACAACAGCGAACATTTAATAATTGGTAGCACTTTAATGTAACCTACTATAGTACACTGTTAGACTTCACCGCAATTTTACAGTTATTTACTGGAAAATGGCCAGCAAAATAGGACACAGGTTCTGTACAGTTAATTACTGTAAAATGCACTGCATTGTGGGTCATTTTAAAACGTTTACAGTAACTTACTGCATATTAGGATTTTGCGCTATTCTATTGTAATCAAGGTTATCAAGTACTGCTACTGTAGTAACACAAAAATGAGACCGTTAATGAAAAAATCAGTCACTTGTCTGGTGCAAAATGGCTGCTGTCGCGTCATCCTGGTGGATGCTGCACACTGGTGGTGGATGAGGAGGTCCCCCCCCCCATTGTGTAAAGCGCTTTGAGTGCCCAGAAAAGCGCTATATAAATGTAAGGAATAATTATTATTATTATTATTATTATTACTTGTTTGGAATTTATTGAGTTCCATAGCAGATAATAAAAAATATGGTTTTGTATTGCTAGTTTGAAATGTAAATGTATTACAGTAAAAGTACTGTATTCTGTTTTGTGAATTGTTTTACTGTAAATAAAAAATAAGGAAAAGGGTATTTTACCATAAACATAAGTCTATTTTACTGTAAAATGAAATTGCGGTATCATTAATAAATTCTGACATTGTTAACCAGAAATAAGCTCTAAACGGCTGCACTTGTATTACATAGAAAGGGTCGGGCTTTTGTTGAAGGGTTCACTTCTATTTAAAGCTTTACCATTCATGCAGCTGCTTTGTCCCAGAGACATCCAAAGGCAGAAGCGCAGACTGCAGCTAAATGTTTACACATTTGACTACAATACAAATTCTGTAGATGGATAGGTATTGTGAACAACTTCGATGAAAACATATGGAGGAACACTTTCGCGTGTTGAGATGTACGTATTATGTGTGTGTGCTTGAAGGTAAACAAACAGCGGTTTATCATAAGCGTTTTATTGCTACTTTTTTACACAGTTGGCATTTAGAAGGAACAGAAATGTTATTCGACTAACATCTAGCAGCTAAATGTGTCTGGAGAAATATTTAAAGGCTTTTATTTTCATAAACAGCGTGGATCTTAATGCGCCTGAATGTTCTGATTGGATGGAGTAGACGTCTCACGTCAGTACGTTCTAAACGCGAACATGCTCTTTACGGCAATTTTTCTTCAGCGTTCACACAGAGCAGCATTACGAAAAATTACCAGTAATTTTACAACTTCTCTTTCCGGAAAATTGCTGAAAAAAATTCACCGGTATTTTCAAAAAAAGACCTGTTCACACATACAGACTTTGACAGAAAATTGTTGGTAATTTTCTGGAAAGGTCTGTATGTGTGAAAGGGGCTTTTATCTCAAACATCATAAGTTTGGAGCAATAGGATGGACTTCTATATTTCGGACTTTCAGAATAATAACTTAGCGGATTCACTTCCACAAATAAACGTGGTTGTCACTTCTTCAGCTTTATAGCATGTAGAAGTAACATGTATCAGGCAGAGAGACAGAAACAAAGCCTTGCTGTCAGGTGAAGATATGCGGCAGGAGTCAGATCAGAGACAGAACCTTGTCCTAGAACAAATTGAGACTGAAAGGACCGATAAAGAAAGAGCGAGGTAAAGAGGGATGAAAGGAGTCGTGCTTGGGGGTGTGTAGCAGAGGACAAGAGGGGAAACGAAAGCAAGAAAGAAAGTCAAGGTGAGTGAGATTTGCCCTGAAGAACAAAGTAGTGAAGAGAAGGTGAACGCTGTGTTTGAATGAATGACCCGGGGCTCCACTGCAGGAAGTGCTGTGTGCCAGTTCCTGCTGCTCGCCTCCATCAGAAAACAGTCAGAGCACAGCAGAGGCCAGGAGACTCCGAGATCACGATTCTTACTGACAGGAAAAGACTTGAAGAGAAAGTTCCTCGTAGCAAAACAAACCTGAGGATACAGACAGCATATGAAATGACATGAAATTCCAAACCGCCCACATAGGCAGCGTGTTTATGTGCTCGTGACGGTGGTTCCAAACACCAGGCAACCAAAATAACGTTTTTACTCAAAATTTAGGGCAGCGCTTCCTTTATCCTTTTTATTTATAAGGCAAAATCAGAAAAAAAAAGATCAGTGAAAACTTTCATCTAAGATGACAGATGGAGTCAAGGGAAATATCATTTGGAACTAGATTTGCATTTCCCAAAAGAAATATCAGCGGCACCGAAATAATATCGTTGAAGGTTTAGTTGAGTTTTGGATTTAGTCTTTGCTCATTGTGAAAGAAGGCGGCTGTTTGAGTGCTATAAAGCAAGAAATGACCAGTAACAATTCATTGTTCTAGAAAATTCAATAGCTCTAATATAGGCTAAGTGTGGAATTAACTAGGAATAAAGGCTCCAAAAGTCATTTTTTTATTTATTCATTCATTCATTTTCTTTTCGGCTTAGTCCCTTTATAAATCTGGTGTCACCACAGGGGAATGAACCGACGACTTATCCAGCATATGTTTTAGGCAGTGGATGCCCTTCCAGCTGCAACCTATTACTGGGAAACATCCATACATGTTCATTCACACACATACACTATAGACAATTTGGCTTACCCAATTCACCTGCACTGCATGTTTTTGGACCTGGGGGACAACGGAGCACCAGGAGGAACCCCACGCTAACATGGGGAGAACATGCAATCTACACACAAAAATGTCAACTGATCCAGTCGAGGCTCGAACCTGTGACCGTCTTGCTGTGAGACGATTGTGCTACCCACTCTGCCACTGTGAGGCCCCCGAAATCATGTTCGTGTTCTCCAAATAACATTTTTGGACAGGGCAAATACTCATGGGAGAGGAACAAGTGTTTAACAAGAGTCGAATCCCATGCAGAAGCTCCAGATAGATGTTTGTTTTGTGATTACTTTATGATTAAAACCTGCCCTCCTCTTCTTTGAATGAGTGTGAGTTAGAGCTACAGTGAAGTAGCATTCCCCACATTTCCGTTGTAAACTCAAAACACCTGCGAAGAAATTCAGCACAGAGAAACATAGGAACCTTACTTCCTGTTAGCATTCTGGAAGTGTTAATGTCAGAGCAACACAAAGGCAGAAGTATAAATGCATGGCTATGTGCAAGGCAATCGCTGTGGATTAAGATGAGCTGTGGATCAAGTTGAGGTGGCTCAGGCATCTGAACTCCTGGACTCCTACCTGGGGAGATAATTCGGGCTTTCCAGACCCAGGACATACTGGACGGACTATGTCTCTCAATCTGGGGAGAAGGAAATCTAAATTGGTTTTATGACCAAGACTACCTTTCAATAATTTAATTGTAGACGTATGTTCCAGCAAGCAGATTTATGTAAAAAGAATGTTGACAGACAGATAGACGCAGTTCAAAAGGAGCACAGTTAACAGTCTGGGATGAGCTTAGAGGAGACCTGGAAAATGAGTGATGTGTGGAGAAGTGTGTTTAGAGCTCACTTGTCTGAATGTGTGATGGATAGAGCATGAGAGATGAATGAGAGCAGAGGGGAAGAGGACGCTTAATGAGGTTCTGATCCGAAACGCACGGCCCAACATCAGGTCAGAGGAAAAGTGAGAAAGGAGGGAATTTGTCAAGTCGACAAATGATTGTTCTGGCATCTTATCAGCATGCCAGTCAATTTCAGGTATGGAAATACCAGCACGAAGGGCACCTTTCTTCCAACAATCAGCATAAAATGAGCAAATTTAACATTCAGAGGATTGCGACAACCATTAAAGGAGGGGGAGGGGGAGGGGATGCTTTGCTGTTTTATAATTCATCATGTTGCACGTTAAACATTTGAAATTTTAGGTCCATCTCAGAATTTGTTTCAATTCATTCTATTCCGAACATATCTAAGGCATAAAAGGAAAACTATTAATTGCGTTCCATGTGACTGCAGTAATCTGTCCATTTAGAACAGCAGCGCCTTCCACTTTTGCGATGGTAATTGTGTCACCTCTTATCATCGATTAGTTATGCAAGCACGATAAAAAAGCCTTTGCGTACCATTCCCATAATCCGCAATTAAACCTGCCGATGAGGCTGTTTGCTCATTTTGCGTTCTTCTCACCAAGGGCTGTGTGCTACATTCCAGACCTCTCAAAGAGCTTTTTGCTGATGTCCTTGCCAAAGTCACCGTCACATGTGGAAAACCCAAAATGAAAAGTTTTATCATTCCTTTTCAACTGTCAGCCCCCCTGGTACAGCAAGAGAGCTTCGGGGGCACATTCATGACTAGATTATTGACAGTCTAAAGCAGCTTGATTAGAACTTTTATGGCGCACGCGGTTTCACTGCTAACTCATTTCTCCTTGACGTTCTATACGGCTAACACTTATCCTTTTATCCTCTCCCTTTAGGTAATGAGCTCCTCTATCGTACCCGTGAAGGTGATGTGGTTCGCTTCAACATGGAGACCAACGAGAGCACAATCTTGGTGACAAACAGAAAGTTTGTAAGTGTCTTCTTTATTCCTAATCCTACTCCACTTTAAAACTTTAAAGCATTTTAAGTAAAGTTTATTTATAAACTAATTTCGAGAGGATCACATGCAGCTGGTCCCGCATTATTCAATTTATGATTCACCAATCAGACGATTCCTAAGCCACTATAAATACCCTAAGTTCCATATCACAGCCATCTTCGTTTTGAAGAATCCCCCCTTCCACCCCTACTCCTCCTCCTTTCCTAGATGGGTGGCACGGTGGCCCAGTGGTTAGCACTGTTGCCTCACAGCAAGAACATCACTGGTTCTAGTCTTTACCAAGCCAGCTGACGTTCTCCCCGTGCTCACGTGGGTTTCCCCCGGGTTCCCCGGTTTCCTCCCACCATCCAAAAAAATGCAAGTTAACTGACTAATCCAAATCAGCACTATAGACATGATCTGTTCATTAGCTACCCGCAGGGGAGTTCTTGAGATCTACCTGAGCTCAAACTCTTTTCTCGCCTTGCAAAGAGGAGGGTGCCCCGGGCTTGAGAATCTTATGAGCTCAGGGCTCTCTCCCAGGACAGCATGCTAAACAAGCTTTATAATCAATCATCAGCTAAGTGTGAACTCTTGAAAGATGTATATAAAAAAAAATCAATGGCTTAGTCAACTTTTTCTGCTTTAAAGAGTTGTTCGGTTATGCTATTTATGCTTTCAACTTATTTAGCGTGCAGTGTTGCTGTTTGAACAAACTTACAAAGCACAAAGTCACTCCAAAGGGAGTTATTCTCCACATCAGTAAGCACTGTTTATAAACCCCCTCTACCACCTTGATTGAAGTCCTGAGTTTTCTTCTGGGAAAGTCACAGTATCTCAAATTTAAATTATTCCCACCCAAGTCATGCCCACACGGGCAAGGCCTGGTTTAGTCTAACAGCAGTTCATAACTATTTTATATTAGTGGCTAATTTAGGCAAGCTACTGTATTTGGAAAATGTAGCAAGCTAAGCAACAGTATCAGGAACTCTGCTTTAAATGTAGCTTAACTGCATTTAAGTTACATATAGGAACATCTTCTGTATCTTAAGTGTCACATGCTTTAGGGCTGGCACACACCAAGCAGACCATTGGGCTTCATTTGGGACGTTGGTCAACATCTGTTCAGCTAGGCAGTTTGGTGCATTCCACATGTTGCCCTTGTTGGGTTAATGTCAAATCAAGTTGGCCCAATTCAGCATGAAGAATCAGCATTGGCCATTGACTGAAGTGAGTGCTCTGATTGGTTATTTAGGTATACTCGAGATCCCTCATGCCATTTTGAGCTTTTAATACTACTTCAGCATCCACAAATTGCCTTCTTTTACTCATTGTGGCTTCATTTATTTATTAATTAATTAATTCATTCATTTAATTAATTTTATCCACTAATTAAATGAGTGAAAGGCATTGCCTATTAATGTAGACATAAAAAAAATGTTGCCGCACATAAATACAGAAATTATATTATGGGTAAATTTGACATAGGTTATATTTCAAATTATAGAATTTATACGTAGGTAATTCCCTGTTGTTGTTTTTTGTTTGTTTGTTTGTTTTTAAATCTATTTATATCAAAACATCAGTGAATTGTTCAGACAATTTTAGTAAAATTCTAAATCTTGAATGTTTAGAGGCCTTTGCCTTTCATATTAGCCACTTCTGATACCAAACAGTCAACTAGAAGTCAGGTTTTTATTTGTTCTTCCTTAAACTTGGATAGGCGACAAGACTTTTGTCAGGTAGTGTATTTATTCTTTCGGACACTCTTTTTTTTTGACGATCCATTTGTTGAATTTAAGTTACAATGCATCTACATGCCAACTAATTCCCATTAGATTATGAGTAGACTGTTAGGTTGGGGTTAGGGTCGGGGTTAGGTTTAGGGTTAGTGTAAGTTGACATGCACTTGCAAAGTTTCTTATAGTCAGTTAAATGCCTGTTGAATGTCAGTATCAACAGATATTAAGCAGACAGTCTACTACTACTCAAATGGACCATCGAAATGAAATGTTACCAATCTTTTAATTACCTGCACTTAATACCTCTAAGTTAATTACCTCTAAGTGCCATCTGAATTTTTTCTCTAAATTGAGCATTTTTCTCAGACTGCTATGTGTAGGTTCAATAATTGCACTTTTTATGGCAAAGAATATGCTCTTTTCATTGCCTTTAACATGAAATAATTGATCATAACGTAGAAAGCTGAGAAAAAACTGCTCATTTTTGTAGCGTTTCAGTTTATCTTCATATTTTTTTTCCTCAAACATGTCACATTAGTAAAGATAAATGTATTATAAATGTCTCATTGCATCCATGCTGAGAAACGTTACATTGCTCTGAAGTATAAATGACTCCACCGCCTCGCACAGCACATCACCGGACCGACACTTCTATTGTTATTAATAGCGCTGAAAACGTCCATCATTAGAGCAATGTTCTGTGTAGCTCGTTAACAGCCTCAGATCGTTAAAAGTGGGCCTGGCGGGATGAAAAACAGTGGAGGCGAGGACACCGAACATGATGTTTGTTGAGAATCAAAGAGTGGCAGCTCTGATTAATGCCACGCTCCTCTCCTGTCTGCATGCTGCAATCTGTCACAGTCATTTAAGAAATATGGTAATGAAACTACACTCGCAGAAATGTACCTCTTTTTTCCCTCTGTTTTCTTCACAGGAAATGTACAAAGCCAGCAAATATGAAGTTTCCCCAGATATGAAACTCGTTCTGCTGGCCTACAACGTGCAGCTGGTGAGCACTGTGTTTATTTGGATGTTGTATATGTGTGTGCTGAGACGAAAGTAATCATGGTATGATGTGAAAGGGCTGATCACACTCCACTGCCTCTCCAGAAGCAAATACACCCCGCTGGAGTGACAGAAAGCACACACACACACAAAGTCGCACCTAGTGACAGCATGAGAAGGAGAAGGAGAGAGGCTGTTTTCACACTTGGTTTGATTGGTTGGTCCAAACTCAACTTCTGTTCCACACTCTCACCTATTCAGATTGTATTATGCTGGATGGTTCTGAACCGCAGAGCGTCTGCTTTATTGTGGGAATTTTCCACAGATGTCACTTGCTAGGTAACCATTCAAAAGCAGATTGCACTAAAAATCTGTCAAGAAAAACAGAAAATATGAAGTGGTTTTAAATTATAATTTGCAGGGTTACAGATTAATACCCTTCAATAATAATAACAATATTATTAATAATAATATAGGGCACACACTGTGTATATATACTATTTAATCTATAAAGTATTTCAAGAGATACTTAGGGGAAAAGTAAACCAATAAGATCTTTATCTAATCAGTCATTATTGAAAGCTAATGTTGCACTTGCTAAGGAGTTCATGATATTATACTCAATTGCGTCTTTACTTTAAGTACGAATATATACAACCGGCCACTTTACACCTTACTAACAACATGTTGAACACATTTTTGCCTCCAGAACTGCCTTAATCCTTCATGGCAAAGATTTAGCAAGGTACTGGAAGTTTTCCTCAGAGATTTTGGTCCATATCGACTTGATAGCATCCCGCAGTTGCTGCAGATTTGTCAGCTGCACATCCATGATGCGAATCTCCCGTTCCATCACATCCCAAAGGTGCTCTATTGGATTGAGCTCTGGTGACTGTGGAGGCCGTTTGAGTACAGTGAACTCATTGTCATGTTCAAGAAACCAGTTTGAGATTATCCGCGCTTTATGGCATAGCACGTTATCCTGCTTGCCATGCCTGAAAGGATGATAGTCAGCCTTCAATGTCCTCTTTTGTTACAATCCACTCTGAATAAACAAACAATGCAGTTTACATGCTTCGTCCTTGCTGCATTATTCATTAAGATAAATCTTAACTCATTTCTGTAGTTCAAAGAACTCAGAATTGTAGTTTAGAACGTCTGTTATATTGACCCACGTATTAAAAAATAGTCGGGTTTAAATAGCGCTCGGGCTTATAATTACAGTTAATGTTTCGCAGCGGGTCAAACTCGGACACAAGGAGCACAAGCTCGAGTAGGGTCGGGTTTTTATTTTTTGGGCCCGATTTAAGCTCTAACTCACCCCCCTCATTCCCCTTGAGAAGGGTTAGAGAAGAGAGTCAAAGAAGAAAATAGGTAACACTTTATTTCAATGGTCCATTTGAGTATTAGTAGACGTCTACTTAATATCTGTTGATACTGACATTCAACAAACATTTAACTGACTATAAGAAACTTTGGAAGTACATGTCAACTAACACTAACCCTACCCCTAACCCCAACCCTAACCTCAACCTAACAGTCTACTTATAATCTAATAAGAATTAGTTGCAATGTAACTTAAATTCAACAAACAGAGCATCAAAATAAAGTGTGACCAGAAAATATTTTTAAAATTGAATCTGGTTACCTAAACACATTGCTGCTTGGTTCTCAACCAGCTGACAGACCCTTACAGGCCCCTGGCACAGAGCTCCCATTCCCTCACTTGGTAGTAACTCTTGGTCTGCGGTAAATGACGGTGACTCAAGCCAGTGGCGACAGTGGCAAGGAACAAACTTCACCAATTGACGAAAATGAAGACGATCATTTCTCCTCTGGCCAAACTTCTTATGCAGAGCTGTCCATCATGGAGAAGCTGCAGGTGGGAGAGGTCACCGACTGGTGTACAGGCTGGCCATTCAGGATCAGTTTGAAGACTTGTGGGTCTTACAGGAATCATGCTCTCATGCTCTCCACTCCTCCATGACCACCACAGCAGCTGCTTAGGATACGGCCTCGTCCAGGATTATGGAAACCTCGGGAATATTAAAAACAGGCTAACATAAGTGCAGATGTGTATGCTAATGCAAAGAGATGTGTCTTTAATCTAGTTTTAAACTGACGGAGTGTGTCTACTTCAACATTAAAAGTCGACAGAGCTGAGATTAAACATCCCATAATGCAATTCACAGTGGTAAATAAATGGAAAACACTTGGTAATCACAAAATATGGAAACAATTTGTACAGTATATGTTGTTTTTCCAATAAGAACAGCAAGTAGTTGAGAGTTCTGTTGACTGAAAACTTGTTTGGGAAACCAAAAATGGTTCTTCTAGGGCCCTCCTGCAAGAAGTCTATTTTGGAAGCTTCATATTCCGGAAATAAAGCTAAATCCAGGAAACGTCTTCCACAACAAACCAACCTGTCCTAACACAGGCTTGATTCTGCATCTTAAGCATGAAAGTGAAAGTAAAAAGCACAAAAGACTGAAGGACGCTTGAGCGGGACAGAGGAGGTGATGGGATAGTTTGATCAGGGTAGCTGTCGTACAGAGCTGAAGAGACTGAGGAGAAGATGTCATGAGCGCTGGGACAGTGACACCATAGCACTTCACACACACACACACACACACACACACATACACACATGACTAGAAAGAAGAGTGTGAGCGCTGCCTCTAGTTTGTTATTCAGTGCCCGTCCCAACACTACCTTGATGGATGACAACCTCGTCCCCCAGCTGTCATTGCACACACACACATGCG
Organism: Danio albolineatus; assembly: GCA_903798035.1. Lineage (NCBI taxonomy): Eukaryota > Metazoa > Chordata > Actinopteri > Cypriniformes > Danionidae > Danio > Danio albolineatus. The sequence continues at coordinate 6,283,945 of CAIGQQ010015131.1, read as the reverse complement.
CGCACACACACTCGTAACGGCACTCGTTCTCAGACTCTGTCACAGTGCTGCTTGCCCTTCACAAAGCAGCTCCATCTCTGTGCATCTGGAAGACAGAGGCTGGTGCTGAGTACAGGTGTTGAATGTTAATCTTTGACAGTATTAACATGTGTGTCAGCAGTGAGCATATGCTGCGGTCAGCCCTCTGCTTCACGGACAGCTGTTGACACCGTCCTCAGAGTCGTATAACTGTGCGCCTGCTTTTGGGTATTGAATGAGGCATACAAAAATTGGCAAATGAGATTGGCCTGGTAAATCTGATTGGATGAGGAGGGCAATATAAAATGTTATTTTTTATTTTATTTTTGAATGGTTGTGTTGTCTATTTTTTTTAAGGGATTAATTTAGTTAATTTTATTAATAATTTTTATTTATATTTTATTTTTATAATTTATTTATTTTATTCATATTGTTTTGTTTTTATTTTTATTTTATTTTAGTTTTTTGTAAAAAAAAATTTTATTTATTTATTTTATTATTTTTGTATTGCTTTATTTTTCATGAATTCAATTTTTTATTTTTATTTTATTTTTGTATTTAATGTATGTGGTTATATTTAATTAATTTATTAATTTATTTAATTCATGTTGTTTTGTTTTTATATATTTTTTATTTTAGATTAGTTTTTATTTTATTTGTACCATTGTTATTTATTTATTTTTTATTTTATTTTTTGTATTGTTTTATTTTTCATGATTTGTATTTCGATTTGAGTAGTTTTATTTTATTTTTTTATTAAAATTTTTATTTATTTGTTTATTTTTAATCAATGAATTTATTTTATTATTTTATTCATATTTTTGTTTTTATTTATTTTAATTTTATTTTAGTTTTCTTTAATTTTATTTGTTTTTTATTTCATTTTTATTTCATTTTATTTTTTGCATTGTTTTATTTTTTATGAATGTTTTGTATTTTTTATCATTTTAAATATTTTTATATTATTTTGTATTTTATTATTTTATTTATTTGTTTATTTTTAATTCATTTATTCATTCATTTAATTTTATTATTATTTCATTTTTGTTGTTTTTTTATTTTAATTTTATTTTAGTTGTTTTTTATTTTATTTGTACAAATTTGTATTTATTTGATTTGTTATTTGATTTTATTTATTTTTTGTATTGTTTTATTTTTTAGATTTTTTTTGTATTTTTCAATCAATTTTAATAGTTTTATATATTTTTTATTATTTTTTTTATTTTTAGTTCTTTTATTCATTTAATTAATTTTATTATTATTTTATCCATGTTTTTTTATTAATTCTCTTTGTTTTTTCTCAATTTTAATAGTTTTAATACTTTTTAGTAATCAAAAAGCATGTCCACTAAAATTAAATCATGTAACATATTCAATTTAACTACAATACACATTACATAGAATAAAAAAATAAAGAAAAATTGAAATTGTCTTTTAAATGTTTATTGCATCTTCTCATAATATATGCAGCAATGGATGACAAGACTTTAACTAATAATTCCAATTACAGGGCCACCGTGAAATGTATATAATGTGTATCATTTTTTTTCAAGTAAAACGATTTGTGTAATCTCTATTCTTCTGTTTTAAAAGCAGAAATGTGTTTCACTGTGATTTTTACCGTGTTCTCCTCACATTGTGGCTAAAATCATGTCTTAACTACGGTAAAAACCCTGTAATGCACAGCCTCTCAAACTTTATAGCTAGTAATAGCTTTGTTGGTGCTCGTAACTGCTGTTCTCTTACAATTTAATTTCTCTGTGTTTGTCTTTGTGTTGTTCAGGTTTACGAGCACTCCTTCACCGCAGACTACATCATTTGCAGCCTGGAAACTCCGTAAGTCTGCTGAGCTCATATAACAGTCACATTCGGTTACAAAGTCCATTTGTCATTATACTAGCAAGGAAAAAAACATAGATGCAGCATTTTTCTGCTCACGCCAAATCAATTCAGAGAACTGAATCGTCCCATACCGCTATCCTATGTTCCTATCAACATATCTGTCTTTTGATTAGCCCACAGACATACAGTCAAAATGATTCGCCCTCCTGTGAATCTAATTCAAATATTTACCAAATGATGTTTAACAGCAAGGAATCTTTCACAGTATTTCCTATATTTTTTCTTCTGGAGAAAGTCTTTTTTTGGGCTAGATTAAAAGCAGTTTTTCATTTTTAAAACCATTTTAAGTGTAATATTATTAATCCCTTTAAGTTTTTTTTTCTTCTATTGTCTACTGAACAAACCATCATTATACTATGATTTGCCTGATTACCCTAACTAGCCTATTTAACCTAGTTAAGCCTTTAAATTGCACTTTAAGGGCATACTCACACTATGCTATCCAAACCGTGCCCAGGCCCATTTCCCAGATCGTTTGAGAAGTGTGAGTGCTCTGAATCAGGCTCAGGCACGATTCAGTTGGCCGGCCCTGGCCTAGTTGGAAGAGGTGTGCCTGAGCGCAGTTCACTTGGGCTCAGACATGGTACGCTTGTAGTGTGAGTGCAAAGTGCACCTGAGCCCGAAACTAAAGACGAGACGTGACTTTTGGGGACTGTTTCATATGGATTTATTAATCATTCTTATTGAAGACGCAAACCCCTCACTGCACGACTGCTGCACCTTCAGCAAACCTCCTAATTCCTGCAGCACGAGGACTTTGTGATCAAAAGTGGCTGATCTGTTCGGCGAAATATGTGTCACTGCAATATCAAACCACTAATATGATATAACGATTTAAAGAAATGTCCACTGTGCTGAGCGAGAGCGCTTCTCTTAAACTGAACAGCGCATCATCGATGACATAAGCGTACTCAGGCCCGAATGCAATGTGAGTGCGGGCCATCGGGGAAGACAGGAGGGGGGACAAGCGTGCTTCGGCCTGGTTCAAGGCAACTGTACATAGTGTGAGTACGGCCTAAGCTGAATACTACACTCAAAAAAATAACTCCTTGGATGAGCTCAATTTAATTAAGGGCAGGATTTACATCCAATAAATTACTTTAGCACCAACAAAAATAAATAAATAAATATTTGCATAATTAAATGCAGTAAAGTTGGTGATTTTATCAACATGATTTTATCAATTAAAACTTTAAATGTATAT
>CAIGQQ010015131.1:6261702-6271871 GCA_903798035.1 Danio albolineatus | reverse complement strand
ATTGATTGATTGATTGATTGATTGATTGATTGATTGATTGATTGATTTTTTTTTATGTGGTGTCTTACTGTGATTAACATGACTTAGAGGAATAAAACCTAAAAAGAAACATATTTATTTAAAAGTTATAAGAGATATATTTAACACATTTTTCTCTAAATTTAAGTGAAGGTCGCCAGTTTAAACTCACAACAAACTCACAGATATTAGTAAAATGGAGTGTTTAAAGCCGCGCAGATCAGTCAGTTTATCAGCAGATCGCTCGTATGTCTGCTCGTATGTATTTATTCATTCATTTTTATTATTTTTTTTGCATGAAATACCAAATTTACTCACACATGTATGGTACACAGAGCTATTAACATTGGATATACAAAACGAATAAACATGATAATCAAGTGTGAAAAAAATAGATAAGTAAATAACATTAACGACTTAAAAGTTGAAATTATGATGATATGGTATTAAATAAAATAACTTTTATTCAATGATGAACAAAAAACAGATTTGTTGATTTTTTATATTTTTCCAATTGCTAACCCACGTTTCTAGCCAATTCTGTGATACCAAATCTGTGCTCTTTTTCATTTCATTTGACACTTTAAGTGTTCAAATTTACTATGTGGGTGGTTATCTTCTTTAAGCCGTTATTTATACTATTTTTTTGGCAGCGCGGTGTTGTAGGGGGTAGCGCTGTCACCTCACAGCAAGAAGGTCGCTGGTTCGAGCCTCGGCTGGGTCAGTTGGCATTTCTGTGTGGAGTTTGCATGTTCTCCCCGTTTTTGCATGGGTTTCCTCCGGGTGCTCCAGTTTCCCCCACAAGTCAAACATGCGATATATTTGAATTAGATAAGCTAAATTGTGTGTGGTGTATGTGTGAGAATAAGAGCGTATGGGTGTTTCCCAGTGATGGTTTGCAACTGGAAGGGCATCCACTGCATAAAACATATGCTGGATAAGTTGGCGGTTCATTCTGCTGTGGCAAACCCTGATTAACAAAAGGACTAAGCCGAAAAGAAAATGAATGAATGAATGAATGTACTATTTTTCTTCACGTTCTCTCATGAATAAAAAAGAAAGATCGTCTTTCTATCTATTCTTGACTCTGTATTAATTTTGGCCTTAATGAAAGAATATATTCTACTCATTCGACCCTTACACCATGTCTCATTAAATTTCTCAGACTGTAACCGTAGATTCACTGTTATCTTCTCCATCTTTCAAAAAACATTTCGAACCAGTCACTAATTTGAGGTATGTTGAGCTGTAACCATGTTCTGGTTCAGCCAAGCTCCCATCAATTTTTGATCAGATTTTTCTTTTAACACAAGATTTGTGAAACCTAAATGTAGAGTTTAGAAAGAAAATTCAATGGATGTATGGGATATGGAATTGCCAATATACAGTACCTGAATTTTGAAACATATGTGTATGGTTTGCATCATTAGAGCCACACATTTTTGCAGTTTTGTTTACGTATCTCTTCTGCTCAGGGTTGATAAAAAATCATCAAATTAACCCCAGTGTTAGCAGATTTTACGGTAACAGGTTAAACAAGCAGCAAAAAAAATGTTTTAAGTTTTTCTACTGAAAGTTTAATATCGTGACACCAATCTACAGCTTCTTCGCTTACTTCAAATCCTTCAAATGGAGCAAAAAATATCCAACAGCATAAGTAAACCACAAGACTCTACCTATAATCTCAGTGGTTTATGGCGCGCACAGATGCACAAAAGACCGAATTTATGATTCCAAGTGTAAGAGAGCTCGGCTCGTCTCAGAGACTCGAGTGTGTGATACTAAATAATTAGGACACGCTGTCATTCAGTGCCGTGTCCTAGATGCGCCCATGCCAGACAAACCATCGCAAATCTTGTGATGCATATTTAAATGTACACCGCATAAAACTCTCACCTCAGACACAACTTGTTTTGAGAATCTCGACTTCTTTCTAATAAAGTTGAGCTGTCGGTTCGAAATACCTTGAACTGAAATTAACTCACTCATCATATATTCATGGGCTGCACTTTTTCATTGGCCTGGCAGAAGAATGATTCAGAGTATTTCTTTATTTGTTTGCTCCAGCTTTTATAGTCCGTATCTGAAAGGAATTTCTCTCCATTGATGGCCAAACATTTCATAGAGTAAAATGGAAATCGAATCACAGATGTTTATGGAGATTGCTTTCTTTTGTAATATTCACACTGCGTCCCTGTTATTATTTTTAAAGTTACCTTGAGACTTTCACACTCTCATACAGCTCCCTTTTATAGAGCTTTGAAAACAACATTAGAACTCATTGGGCATTTTTAGCCATTGTGTTCCAGCCCGGCAAATGAACTGAGGTTGTGTTTCTTAATTATAAAGTCTTGATTATAAAGGCTCTTCATTATAAAGTCTAGGTTGGGTGTGAGATTTTAATTCGAATGAGTTGTTACTATTTTATGTTTTGTCAAATTGGTGAATACATGAGAATTAGTGGAAACTTTATGAATTTGTAAAATTGCGTTCCTTTGTTTCAAATGTGGTCGTCTCACAGCAAGAAAGTTGCCGGTTCGAGCCTCGGCTGGGTCAGTAGGCATTTCTGTGTGGAGTTTGCATGTTGCACGTTCGCGTGGGTTTTCCCCGGGTGGAAAGTCCAAAGACATGCTGTATAAGGGAATTGGGTAAGCTAAGTTATATTAAGTTAATATTTAGGAAAAGACTAAATAAATCAATTATTTGAAATTAGTTCTTTTTAAAACTATTGAGTTTAGAAAAATTCATTTTTCCATCTAACATAGAATGGAGAAAAAAATATATAAAAGAATTTAAATTGAACTAGGGCTTATACTTTTGACAACTGTATTTTTATTTCTTTTTTTGATTGGTTATTGCAAGGAGTTGTAAAAACATCAATGAATCATGAGTTATGAAGACTTACGCTATGTGGAGAATTTATGCCACAAAGAAGCTCTTATAAAGCAACACTAACAAATGCAATCCATGAATCGCAGTCTGTAATAGAAAATCAATTTCAATGAATTTCAAATATGCTACCTTTAAGTTCAATATTAAAACACACTCCAGTTAAAATTATACTGAAGTATTTCTTGTTGTTGTTTTACTTATATAGCACATAGACATTATTAATGTGCTTTTTTTCTAATATTGCAGTACTTAAGCAAGCCTATAAGTGAATTGTATTGCAGAAATAATATATTATCTCTCACATATTCATTCAATCAATCATTTTCTTTTCGGCTTAGTCCCTTTGTTAACCTGGGTTCACCACAGTGGAATAAACCGCCAACTTATCCAGCATACGTTTTACGCAGCGGATGTCCTTAAAGCTGCAACCCATCACTGGGAAACATCCATACACACTCATTCACACACGTAACTACGGACAATTTAGCTTACCTAATTCACCTATAGCACATGCTTTTGAACTTGTGGGGGAAATCGGAGCACCCGGTGGAAACCAATGCGAACATGGGGAGAACATGCAAACTCCACACAGAGATGCCAACTGACCAAGCCGAGGCTCAAACCAGCGACCTTCTTGCTGTGTGGCGATCGTGCTATTCACTGCGCCACCTCTATTATATATTACATATCAATAATATATTATCTTGTATAGTAAGAGAATAGAGCTTTTTGTTAATGAAAATGTACAATGCAATTAATATTTCCGAGTGCATATGTAAATAAGCACTTCTATTTCACAATAGTTGGACTTTTAGTTGCTTTTAGTTATGCATGAAAGTCAATAATCAGCTGAACTTTGGATCAAAATCCCTAAAATTGGTTTATGTTTCACTCCCTTAATCAGATACTCTGACTGTGCTTTGTTTACTGTTCCTCAAGCGCACCTGAATAAATCAGTGTGTGTCACCCAGTGTGGTCTGAAGTGGCCGCGGTGTGTTTAAGAGAGATTACAAATCAATGCTTCTCCTGAGCTAGTCCACTGTCAGTAGTCTTTCTGATATATCGACACCCCTCACTTTCAGTGCAGCGCATGAACTCCCAGTAAAACATCAGCCAAAAAAAAAAAAGATGTTCATGATGCAATTGGACCACAAGGACTCTGTGATTCCATTGATTTGAGTTGAGTCAGCTCGCAGAAGTACATATTTTTTTTCTCAAGCAGGAAAAAAAATGGATTCATAATACTTAATGTTTTATAGGACCTAGACCCTTTCTACAGCCAGCAGTGGGTTTACGAGTCAAATATATATTCAAGAGTGTTGACCAGAAGCTTGTCCGGGTGCCAATATTTTTTTGGCAAGTCCAGCCATCGCCTCTTATTGAAATAAATTTAATGAGCTCTAAATGTATTGCTAGAAGGCATTAAAAAGTATGGTTATTGTTATTTGGCATTAAAGGTCAGACTTTTACAGCCCCAAATCAGAAAAGGTTTGGACAAGTAGTGGTTTCCAAATTCACTTTGACTTGTATTTCATTGCAGACAATATGAACATATAATGTTTATGTGTTGTCAACTTCATTTTGTTTGTAAATACGCATAATTTCCTCTCGAGTTGGGACCGGACAAGTTTAGGGCTAGTAATCAGGTAAATTGGTTAGATGATGTGATTTGAAACAGGTGATGTCAATAGGTGATTGCAATTATGATTTTGTACAAAAGCAGCATCCAAGAAAGGTGTACATGATACCGGTACTTGACCTGTCTGCAGTCCTGACCTGTCTCCAATAGAAAATGTGTGGCGCATTTTAAGCACAAAAAGCGACAATGAAGACCCCATACTGTTGCCTACCTTAAGACTTGTTTACACTTGAAAAACTTCATCAATTGTGGCCTGTTTCCACTGAGCGGTACAGTACGGTATGGTACAGGTCGGTATGGGTCACCTCTATCAGGCTTACGTTTCCACTGCCAAAAGGGTACCAATGGCGTGGTGTACGATAGAAAGTTTCAGTTGACTTCATTCTCACTCGAGGACATGTCAAAGTAAAGATGTACGGGTCGTTCACATATCATATGAGAAGCACTTCTCGCAAAACAGATGTTTTATACACATAAATACTTGTGTTCAAATGTTTATTACTAACCTTTGGTCTGATTATAACTGCAGATCAATGATAGTACGAAATAAAATAAAGAAAGAAATGCAACATATATGAACACATACAGCCCCTTACAGTCTCTGATATGTCCCCAATTACAGAAAAACTACACACAGCATACATTTAGTCCTTATTTGGGTTCGAAAAAACAACATGCAACATGTAGCCCACAGTCAGTGCAAACCTCTCATCTGTATATTTAATCTTCAACAGCACATGCAACCTCTTGTTAGAAAGTATTTCTGTCATTCCGAGTTCATGATAGTCCAAAAAGTGATGATAATAGTTAAACAAGGCAATATGTTTATGTTTTAGGTTGCTGAAATAATCATTTGCTCTGGATTCTCTTTAGTTTTTTTCATGTGTCACTTTCACATTTGTTAGTTTCTGAAAGACTTGGGTTTCAGAAGCACTTCAATAATCATGTGCATTATATTATCATGAGCACAAGAAGTTCGTTATTTGAAAATATAGACACACCGCGAGCTCAAGCTTCATGTGTTTTCATTCTCCTGGCTAAACGAGTGAGTGACGTATCTATGTAAACCAATAGCGTTCAGCTGTGCATCTTGCTCTGCCTTTTGATACCCTTTTGTTGTGCTAGGTACCCTTCTGAAAGTATAGCTACCCAAAAAGTGGTACCATACCGTACATACCACTCAGTGGAAACGGCCCAAAAAAGGGGGTATAGTTCGCTTTATGATACTACTTGATAGTGGAAACGGTCACAAAAAGCAAACCGAACCGTACCGTATCGTACCACTCAGTGGAAATGGGCCATTGGTGTCTTCAGTCCCTAAATGTCTTAAGTGTTGTGGAACGGAATGGCAACATTACAAAGTGTTAAATGCTTTACTGTTCAAACTTTTAAAAAATGTTTTAATAATAATAATAATAATAATAATAATAATAATAATAATAATAATAATGATCATAATAATAATAATAATAATAATAATAAAACCAATAACCAATAATAATCAGGAGGAACACATTAAATGTTTGTCGTATTGTCTGCAATCAAAAACACAAGTCAAAGTAAATTAAGAAATCACCACTTTCTTTTTTTATTTGTATTTTCTATACCGTCCAAACTTTTTCTGACTTGGGGTTGTACAATACCCCTAAATAAACTTGATTCCTTAGGGTTCTGAGTGTTTAAAGTCTCTCACATTAGCATTAGCACACTACTCCAAAAAATAAACAAACGGAATGTAATATACTATATTTATTGATATCATTAAGGGAACTAATTAGTAGCAGAATTAGAACCACCAACTGTTCTTTTACCCTTAATGTTGGCAAAAAATGTGTAATAAAGTTGCACCAGGAAGCACAACAAGTAAATTAGCTTTAATTACAGTATCCGACGAAGGTCAAAGTAAATGAGAATCACTGGGAAAACAATACAATACTGCAATCACAGACATTCCTATCTGGCATTATAGATTTCTCAGGGGACTACAGGGGTTTAGCTGAAAAACAATGGGTAATTTGTTCTTTTTTATAGAGAATGTGCAACCGAAACATTGATGTGTTTGATTGAGAAAAGATTGAAATTATGGCTGAGTGTATGACTAAAAATAATACAAGGATAACTAAAAAATGAATCGTGCTTCAATAGAACTACTACTGCTACTACTACTACTACTACTAATGATAATAATAATAATAATATTAATAATAATAATAATAATAATAATAATAATAATAACAATAATAATAATGATAATAATAATAATAATAATAATATTCTGCTTTAATAATAAGTTATTCTGCTTTGAAAATGTGTGTTACGTGGAGAAATGTCTGTCTTTGTTTTGGTCATTTAACCCAGCCAATGCCAGTTTAGCCATTTATATTTGAGCACCCCAAGTTGCCTTTGTGGAAAACCACATATTTCATTCATTCAGTCAGGAAGGCTCTCAAAGTTTGCGTCCGTGAAAGAAATGCGACCTCTGGTGGACGGTAGCAGTCTCCGAAATGGGACGCAGAATCAGAGTTCCACATGAGGTGGTTATTATAAATATTATGAACGTAAACATTAGGTGAACAGGTTACATCGTATGAGATTTGCAATTTTAGCTGTTTGCACCAGACGCAACACAACAGAAATTCAAATACAGCAATTGAGAAGCACAGAATACTCACTGCACTCCAATGAAAGAGTAATGTTTATATTCTAATTAATGCATATTCAACCTCTAACATTATTAAACGTACTTGCTGAATCACTGCTAGTGAGTCACATTTCTAAATTTCAGTTTCAAACGGTTTATTTTATTTTCAATATCTGAGGTGAACTATTTGCTGCTTGGCAATAATTGTCACGTAAAATGGCATTCAAACTCACATTATCAGCATTTAACACTGAATAAAGCACATGAGGTGTACCTGAGGTTGTCCGTTTTCTGTTGTTCAGCTGCAAGAAATAGAAGCTGTTTCAAAAAAAATACATTTCAGGTGTTGGTTAGAACAAAAACTCCTTCAAATATGGAAAATATTCCTTCTATCGCGTGTCGTTGCTTTTACTTAGAACACGACTTAAATCAGCCTTTAGGCTTGATTGTCAGGCTCGCTCCTGTTGGTGTCATCAATCTGGCAACCTGCGCTTGCGTGCGTTTTGAACCAGGCATGCAATACTGAGTTCAACCACTGGGTGTCAAACTTACATACTTTAAAATGAGCTGAATCAACACATTTCTTGATTTTTTGGTGGACAACTTAATTGTTTTATGTTCAATCCTCTTACATTTAACTTTACATTACTTCATTCATGTTGCCCCAACACAAACTGATTGCATATTTTACAGTCTCATACTGTTCTGAATTTGGTAAAACTATAGCCTGTCATTGTCCTATGATGATGTATTAATTGTAAAGTTTTGAATGTTTAAAACATATGAAACTTTACAATTAATAAATCATCATAAGCATATATTTTAGCTGGCGGCCCAATATTTTATACATGTTTGGAGGCTTTTGGTTTTGTGCTTTCTCTTCTTGACTGTTCTGTTATTCTCCTTCGGGACCTTCTTCTGTGATCTTAAGCATGTGTTTCTTTTCATGTTTTGAGCACGGAGGTTATTTTAAGAGCTGTTGTGGAGGTCTTTTAATGAATGAAGATATGAGGTGAATGGTTCAGAGATGATCTTGGCTTGGATACTGACACGCAAAAGAAAAGAAAAAAAGGTGTAAAAGTCCGTAAGTTAAATGAAAAGACACCTTTGAATCTGCCTGAGCTCCATGTCCTTGATGTACTATGAACACATCTAATAACCTCCCCTGTCTAAAAAAAAAACATGATTTATTTATAAAATGGAAACATGAAACTTTCAGATTTCAGATAGACATATTAAGCCAAGGTAAGAGTAGGATAAATAGGATTAACACTGAAAAGCAGATGAACTCACATTACAAATGTTCAAAGGTTTAACCAAAATACTGGTTCTGTTTGCGGCAACTGCTGCCCTGTGGATGCTTGAGAGGAATCCTAATCGGGGACTGAAAGATTGATCTCATCAGATACAGTATGGGCACATTTCAGCATTCAATGCGAATCTGTAACAATTCCCAATTATGGTGTTTGTAGGAGTGGGTCTAGTGGTGTTATTTACACTGTTACATGGTTGGACTCTCATGCTCGAGCGAGAGGGAAGTTTAAAAAAGGATTTGGAAGTTGCACAGAGTATACATTTTCCCAAAATAAATATATATTTACTGTACTATAATACTTTAGGTCGTAACTGATTGGTTTAACCCTTGTGTGCACACCTTTCTGTGCAAAAAAAAAAGCTTATTTTCTGCCTTCTATATGATGTATTATGGAGTATATTGTATATATGAAGTGTGTGTGTGTGGGGTGGGGTGCACATTTATGATATGCCTGTGCGTTCAGCCAGCTATTTTTGACTCAGCCCGTGTGAGCAAAAAAAAGTCAGTGTTACAGCTGTAAAAGGGTCAGAGAGAGGGCGAACAAAACTTACTACCATTATAAAAGGACTTCAGGGGGGGGAAATGTAATAATAAAAACTGCATGATATGACCCGTTTAAAGTTCTCCATTCATACAGCAAATGTCAATAGCAGTACAACCCATCTGGTATATCCGTCAGTATTTGATTGCGTTGTGTTTGTGTTTCTGTTTATTCCTCTAGATTTTTATATTCGAGAATAACATCTACTACCGGGCCACAGTGGAGAACAGATCCATTCGTCTTGTTTCTACCGGGAAGGAGGGTGTAATATTCAATGGCCTAAGCGACTGGCTCTATGAAGGTATGAACATTTGTATGAAACTTTGTGTGATACAGTGTTACCCTGCTCCAACACATTACTTTGTCTAAAACATGACATACCAAGTTGACGGTCGACCATTGGGCTTCATCAGAACGTCAGTCAACATGTGTCTGGCTAGTTGGTTTGGTTTGTTTCACGCATCGCCTTTCATCGGGTTAATGTCTGTTGTCATCACCTTGGAGTGTTCTGGCTCTAAAACAGTGCTGTCCTGCTGCAGCACACTACTGTAAAACAATTGTGCCCTGCTCCGACACGCTTGCTGGGATATTTCTAGTCCTTGCATGCCTACTTTCAAGTAGTCGAGGGTGTGTCAGAATTTACAGTAAGCATAAAACAATAGGTAGACAGTACCAGGATTACTATGCAGCAAGATTTTGTAGTGTGCGTTTGATGGACATTCTATTATCCCATGAGGATCCAGAAGAGGATTCATGAACGGCAAAGTTGCACAACTGAGTTTTTTTATTATTATTATTATTAGTATTATTATTATTATTATTAGTATTAGTATTATTATTGTTATTATTATTATTATTATTATTATTATTATTATTATTATTATTATTATTATTATTATTATTATTATTATTATTATTATTATCGTTGTTGTTGTTGTTATTATTATTAGTAGTGTTATTATTGTTGTTGTTATTGTTATTATTATTGTTATTTTTATTATTATTGTTGTTGTTGTTATTATTATTATTATTATTATTATTATTATTGTTATTTTTATTATTGTTGTTGTTGTTGTTATTATTGTTGTTGTTGTTGTTGTTGTTGTTGTTGTTGTTGTTGTTG
>CAIGQQ010015131.1:6238994-6254082 GCA_903798035.1 Danio albolineatus | reverse complement strand
CAACCAAAATCCAATGTCTGGTAGACATCATAGTGCTAACGTCCACACAATGTCAACGTCAAGCTGTAACATCGTTAGACGTTGATATTTGGTTGATTTGGTTTGTGTTAGAAAGTGACCAAAATCCAATGTTGAGCAAGCATCTTAATCATCAAATACTGACATTTATTCGTCAGCTATGGCAATCAAAATCCAATGTTTCTGTGTGGAGTTTGCATGTTCTCCCTGTGTTAGCGTGGGTTTCCCGGATTCCTCCCACCTTCCAAAGACATACACCATAAGTAAATCGACTACTCTAAAATAGCGTCCTAAGACAACACTTAGCCAAATATCTCAGCACGTTCACAAGCAGGGGAGTTCAAACTCTCCTCTTGCCCTTCAAAGGGAGGGAGCCCCGGGCTCGAGGATATTCTGAGCTCAGGGCTCTCTCCCGGGACAGCACGCCAAATAGGCTTTATTATCAATCATCAAGCTAAGTGGCAACTCTTAAAAGCTACTTAGTAAATTACAATTCCTGAGAAAAACCACTCGATTACAGTAATTTGAGTATTTGTAATTAGTTACTTCACACCACTGCATTTTATTAGATGTCATTTAAATAAACACACACTTGATTCACTGAAGCATGTATTACACAAACTAGCATTACCAAACAATTGATTTTGGACGTCAAGCCATAACCCAGAGTAATTTGGAGAATGAAAAGATAATTGCAACATTTATTTTTCTATATTCTGTTTTTATATTATCATTTGGTGCTTACATTTTCAGATATGGCATATGTTCAGAAAGCCCAACTTCAAGGCCATCAGTGTTTTTTCTATCTCAGTTTGTTGACAGTTGCAGTTGGATCGATTCTTAAATGACCTTGTGTTTCAGTCAAAGCCGTCTGTGACACTTTAAATAAAGAGCTGTTTCATTAAACACTGATGTACGATAATTTTCTTTTGTCATCTGACTTGCATCCCATTATTCAGTAATCTCAGAGGCTGGTTTTGAGGACACTCCATGATATACAACTTCTTGTTTTTTCTGATAACTAGTTTCATCAGTTACCCATGTACTCCGCCATCCCCAGATCATTAATCTGTTTAAAGAGTGTGTGCTGTTTGTGTGCAGTCATATCCTGAAGTGGCATTACAGCGTTTTGACTGCAATCTCTTACTAAGGCTCTCTACTGCCCCCTGCTGAAGTCAAAGAGACTCCATGATGTACAACCTCCATTGGTTTCATTGTTTTATACACACTCTTTTTTCTTAATAACATTTAAAATCATAGCAGTATTTGTTCTGTACGAATGATGCTTGAGCCAAAGTCATCATCCTGTAAAAAAGTAGTAGTTTATTTCGCATGCAGGCTATATATACTTTAGCGTTCAAAACTTTAAAGTTGTTCTTGATTGAATAAAATTTATATATTATATTTGATAAAAAAGTGACAATAAAGACACTGTTCATACTATATTGCCAGTAAAGCGCGGATTTTTCTTAGCAGCAGCTAGAAAGAAAAAAAGAACAAGTACAAACTATAATTACCATCCTTTACTCATTTTTTTCAAACCCGTACTGTATATACAGTATACACTAACCGGACACTTTATTAGGTACACTTACTAGTACTGGGCTGGACCCCCTTTTGCCTTCAGAACTGACTTAATCCTTCATGGCATAGATTCAACGAGGTACTGGAAATATTCCTCAGAGGTTTTGGTCCATATTGACATGATAGCATCACGCAGTTGCTGCAGATTTGTCGGCTGCACATTCATGATGCTAATCTCCCTTTCCACTACATCCCAAAAGTGCTCTATTGGATTGACATCTGGTGACTGTGGAGGCCATTTGAGTACAGTGAACTTATTCACAGTGAACACTGTGGTCATAAAAGGATGGACATGGTCAGCAACAATACCCAGATAGGCTGTGGCATTTGAATTGTTGGCGTTTGAATTGGTACTAATGGGCCCAAAGTGTGCCAAGAATATATCCCCCACACCATTACACCACCACTACCAGCCTGAACCATTGATACAAGGCAGGATCCATGCTTTCATGTTGTTGACGCCAAATTCTGACCCTACCATCTGAATGCAGAAATCGAGACTCATCAGACCAGGCATTTCTCCAATCGTCTATTGTACAATTTTCGTGAGCCTGTGCAAATTGTAGCCTCAGTTTCCTGTTTGTAGCTGACAGGAGTGGCACACGGTGTGGTCTTCTGCTGCTGTAGCCCATCCGCCTCAAGGTTCGACATGTTCTGCGTTCAGAGATGGTCTTCTTAATACCTCGGTTGTAACAAGTGGTTATTTGAGTTACAATTGCCTTTCTATCAGCTGGAACCAGTCCGGCTATTGCCAACTGCACTGAATTGCAGCCATATAATTCGCTGAATAGAAATTTGCGTTAACGAGCAGTTGGACTGGTATACCTAATAAAGAGAGTATGCATGTAAAAGCAAAAATATTAGCCTGTGAAATATTTTTTTTTTTTTTTTCCCAAGTGGAGCGAATATTTTTTTTTTAATGTTAAACATAGTTTTAATATACACTTTATTATTTTGTCTTTGCCATGGTCATAGTAAATGCAATTTTGAAAGATCCTAGTGTTCAGGATTAATTCAATTTAAAGTTCAGTGAAGTGCAATATAAAGACTGGATTAACTAGGAATGTTACCATATGTTGATTTGGTAAGCCATTGGACAGCAGTTTCATTCATTCATTCATTTTCCTCCGGCTTAGTTGCTATTTCAGAGGTCGCCACAGCGGAAAAAATTATTGATTTTTTTTTTTAAGCTGCTTTTATTCCTGCCAAGCTAAAAGAAACAAGACTTTCTTCAAACAAAAAATACATATAATAGAAAATACTGTAAAATTTATCTCTTCCCAACAGGTAATTCTGTCTAGTAATCATCTGGTAATTTCTACAATTCTAAGATGTGAACAGATGATGTTGTGCTTAGAGCTGGTTGGATGTTGTGCTTAGACTTTTCTAGTGATTTTCTAGTATCAGGTGGTACATTTCATAACTGCATGGTAACAGGAAGACAACTTCAACGTGCAAATGAGAAGAAGTAACATTTGGCATGATATATTTGTAAGCTTGTCTCAGCTTTTGTTCCATGCTGCTGACAAATACAGTCAAGGTCACAGCCTTAGATTTGATTAAGTAACTTCCCTACACTGCACCAAAAGGCCTGTTAGAGCAGTGGTTCCCAAAGTGGGGGTCGGAGGACAATGGGGGTGGGGGCCAAAACTCATTCGTTCATTCTATTTCCTTCGGTTTGGTCCCTTTATTTATCAGGGGTCTTCAGAGCGGAATGAACCTCCAACTTATCCAACATGTTTTACACAGTGGATGCCCTTCCAGCTGCAATCCAGTACTAGGAAACACCTATACACTTTCCCATTCACACACACACACACACACACTACAGCCAATTTAGTTTACTCAATGGGGTATATGCGAAAGTATGCTTAAGGAATTTTCATTTGTCAGTAACCTGGTTCAAGCGCTTGCGGTGAACTGTACAGTATGTCCTTACAAAATCGACACGTTTAGGGTCTGTTTTCTTTAAAAATCTGCGATCTCCACTGGCTGAGTGATATCCGATATAAAGTGGGTCTCAGATTGTACAAGAAGCGCTGCATTAAATTACAGTTTTCCTGCCATGTCTTTAAAATATGAGCATTTATTTTACCCCAGTATATACAATGGAGCTTCTGTGCTAGCCTGCTAATCCTGATTTTACGCTTGAGCAACTAAATGAATGCCAAAGTCTATTTAACGGATTATATTTTAATTACTTTACAACATCAATGTTGGAAAAGGAACCTTATAAAATAGAAAATAGTCACATTAACCTTTGACCGGAAGTTTGAGTATGGGAAGAAGCACTAAATCTGCATATACCCTATATACCCTAAAACAGTTCTTTAGTTGACAATTAATCTCATTATAAGTGTTACACAACACTGTATGAGATAAGAGTATAATCATAGTTTTAGCAGAAACACAAAAATGACTTGCCCCTCTGTTAACACCCTCCAATTTGTTACAGAGAGCCATAAAACTACGCCGATGCACTCAGTATTCTGCACACCTTCCAAAAGAAGTGTTAATGAACGGTGTTCTTGAGTTAAAATTACACTGTGTTCTCACATGAGCTGAGCTCTGAAAGGGTCAGGATGGTTGACTAGTTGCCGGGTTCTCACTGACTGCATAAATGCTCCTGCGTGACTGCAAAACAGCAGGAGAGCGTTCTGCTTTTACACTGCCAGCGATTCTGATATGCGACACAGCAAGAGACCTCCAAAAAATAATAACTACACTGCTTATTTTCTTTGATAACCGCTCTAAATGATGAAGCGTCTTTAGGAAATTGCTATGAGAAGGAGCACATTTACTCTGAAATTATAAATAATTACTGCACAAAAAACAGAAGCTAACCCTCACAATGAGTGTAAGTCTGGTTTATGTTATGGAATTAAAGGTGTTTTTGTGCCTATGAATGCACGTTTAGCTCAGATCAACCTTTAAAAGTTTTTTTGAACCAACATTTTTTAAAAATACCATGCATATTTAGAATTAAACACACGATTTTGACATTGCTAATAACATTTTCTACTTGCTCTGCATTTTTTGCATCATATTTTCTCATATTTATTCATCAATAATAAATAACAGTAAATAACAGGGTGAGAATGTGGTAAAATCTGAAACCGTGGTAAAATCAGACAAGGGCTTTTCTTTTTCTGGATTGTTTTTTAAAACACTATCGGTTGGGTTTAGGGAAGGGGGTGAATGGGTCAATCGGTGCTTTTTACAACAGTATCAGTTGGGTTGGAATTTTGAGATCTTAAAAGTGTATACAGCATCCTCTGGTCAATTTGCAAAAAAACATACCTCCTTGGTCAGATTTGGCACTCTACCTGATCTCAAACCCCCCTCTAGCCTTGCAAACGGGAGGGAGCCCCAGGCTCAAGGATCTTATGAACTCAGGGCTGTCTCCCAGGACAGCATGCCAAACAAGCTTTATAATTAATTATCAGCTTAGTGTGAACTCTTGAAATATTGTTTTATGTTGATTTTACAACAATGGAAATAGCAATTGTAATTGTTATTTAAAACAAAGCTACTGTAAACACATATGCACGATATAGATTAACATTTGTAAATTGCTATCTCTGTGAATAATTGAAATAACCTAAAGTACTCAATAACTAACACGGAAATAATAATATTTTTTAAAAAAAAGCTAAAAAAATAAAAGAAATACAGTAAACCCAAAACAAATCTGTTAAAAAAGTCAAAGACATCTCGCATATTGACACTTTAAGAGACAGTTCACCCAAAAATCTAATTCTGTCATTATTTGCTCACTATTTACCCTGATCGACTTTCTTTCTTCTGTTAAACACGAAGGAAGATATTTTGAAGAATGTTGAAAACCTGTAATCATTGACACCATAAGTGTTTTTCCTACTTGGAAGTCATTCTTTAAAATATCATCTTTGGTGTTCAAAGAAAGTACAAAGAAACTCAGAATTCATTGGGAACCACTTGAAGGTGAGTAAATTCTCATCTGTTGCTGAACTATCCCTTTAATGGCAACCCCAAAATGGTGCAATAACACACAGCAATGTTTGTAATGAGAAATGGCTTTAGTTGAGTGATTGTGTTAGCGTGTGCTAGCAGAGCCGATCAGACCTCCACAGGCCTTCACCCTCATTGAATTATCTTCTCAATGAACTCCAGCTAATTAAGTTGCTAATGGTTTGTTAGAAGCCTGTTATTACCCTGATGAATCCAGCGAAGGTGACGAACAATGCTAAAGTCATGTTTGTTCCAGCTTATTGAATTTAAATGAGAATCTTAGAAATGCGCGACTCACAGACAGAGAACGATGTGTGCTGTGGAACGTGAACAAAGGATTGTTTGATTGATTGTCATTGGTGCAGTCTGATCAATATAAAGCAGAATCTGAAGGAGGCGGTTGAAAAAGACTCATGAAAAAGACAACATGTTCTTACATGTGCTTTGTATTTGTAGATTACTGGAGTATATTTCGTGAAGCATGACATTGTGAGAACATACACATTACTAATGCCTCATTCAGACTAGCAGGGACTTTGTAGCTGCCTGTCGCTCTGGGTGGTGACCTGCTTCAAACACAGGTCTGTGTAGGTATATACAACATGAATACAACCGGCCTCTGAGCGAGCTGAGAGAGAATCACGGGAGCTCTATTGGTGCTCCTATTGGCTGTCGCTGAAGAAAGTCACTCTTCATTTGCATAAAGTTAAAGGATTCTCAACTTTGTCACGAAGCTTGACACGCCCACCTGGTCGCCAATGGTCGCTGTCGTTCACGTCAACAGAGGTTGCCAGAAGTCGCTCACTCTTCGTTGAAATGATCGCTTGTTGCTTTGCCGCTGCGAGCCGCTTGTAGTGTGAATGAGGCATAAAGTGTGTGTCTGTGGCAAGTTACACTGATTGATTTGTAGTCAGATGTATGTATGGCAAAATTATGGCAAAAATTAATTGACATAATGCTTTATACTAATTAATTTCTGCATTAGACATTGATTACGAATGCATTGCACGGGCACCAGTTCATCAAACCCAATTTAGTGACACCAGATGCTAAAGACCAGGGCTTAATTTGTGCCGGAAAACAAGCTGGATCCGGATCCGGCACCTCATTTTACCCAACCCCCCTCCTCACACGCACCACCCCCTGCCCACTCTTCACTTTCTTCCACGACTGCCCAATCGTCTTTACTTCTGTCCGCAACAACCGGCCACCACCCTGGCTCTTCACTTTCGTCCCGACTACCACCCACTGCCTGGCTCTTCACTTTCGTCCATGACTATGCGCCCCCCACACTTCTTCACCTACGTCTGTGACACCTCTCCTTCCTAGGGTAACATGCTAGATCCGTTACCCTGATCTGTTCCGTGACCCCGCAATTCACAAATTTATATATCACAGTTATGACTTTATTTTTACTCAAATTCATTCATACATTTTCTTTTTGGCTTAGTCACTTTATTCATTAGGGGTCGCCACAGCGGAATGAACCGCCAACTGGGCATGGGACAATAACCGTTTTCAAGGTATACAGCGGTTTGGAAAAGTCAAGGTTTTAAAACCGTCAAAATTTGTACCGTTCCTAAGGTATGTGTAAGATTTTTTATTTACGTTTTTTTAAGGACAACAGTATTTCCAGCAGAAAAACAATATCCAAAGATGCCGCTTTAAATTGTAAATAGATCTGTTTTTGGAACTATCGAAGAAAGCAGAAGTCAATAATTTATTTAAATTATTTAGCCTGACATGTTTACTGTTCAGAAATATTATAAATGTTTCTCAAAATAAAATATTTTGTGTTCAAAATTGTGTTTTGTTTTTTTACCCAGACATTTAAAAAGAATATATTTTGGAGTAGTAATCACAATACCGTGAATACGTTTTATACCTTCAGAATCTTATACCGGCCCATGCCTACCACCAACTTATCCAACATACGTTTTACGCCATGGATAATACAATACAAATAAGTATTTCTTCACAAATTAAATTTAAACAAATTCTAAATTATGACGGATATTTGGCAATAATAAAATTAAGATAATGGCTCTGCAGGATTTGTTTCCCCACTTCTCTTCACAATCCGACCTTAAGGCGACGGTGAAGCTGAATAATTCAAGAATAGTGCCAACATTAGCCTATATCCTTGGTCCTGCCCTCACTGATG
Organism: Danio albolineatus; assembly: GCA_903798035.1. Taxonomy (NCBI): domain Eukaryota; kingdom Metazoa; phylum Chordata; class Actinopteri; order Cypriniformes; family Danionidae; genus Danio; species Danio albolineatus. Next base: position 6,246,326 of record CAIGQQ010015131.1, on the reverse strand, counting down.
GTGCGTCCAGCAGCACTAAACACTCTTTCACTGCTGCTGCTACTGGCCGCGATGTATAGAACTACTGATCTGGCTAATTTTGCGAGTTTTTTTGGTAGGATTGTTTGTTCATCTTCCACCAGCCAAGACCATCCATTTCATTTTCCATGACAGCAATTTCAATGTAGCTAGTGAACTCGTCATTTTCCCTTCAGCTTGCTGTACATTTTCCCACTCCGCAAAAGTCGCTCTTTTTGACTTCTCTGCCATCATTTGTTTCCTTCGGGTGTTGGCAAAGATCTTCAGCTCTACTTCAGATGGCTTTCAGAAGGAAGAAGTGATGGTAGAAATGCATAGACTGAACAGTAAAGTTTCAAGGCCTAAACTATCATCTCACTTTCTTCTATTTTCCAGCTGTCCTTGTATTAAAGAGGGACAATAGTGTGTATATGTGTGTGTGTATGCTAGATGTGGCTTTTCTGTCCTCCAGCTCTCAAAACACACACTCCTGTTTCATCCGTCATTCAGCTCTGCCATTAAACCTCCCTGTGTGAGCAATCAACAGCCCAACAAGCTTGCTGACTCACTACTGAGAGTGTGAGTGTGTGTTTGGCAGAATAAAGGGCGCACAGAGATGGAAAACAGGCCTGAGAGAGAGAGATAGAGAGATGTGTTTGTAGGGTTTCTGACATCTTCTGTCTAATGAGAGCCATTTTGGCTTGTTTTGTACGGAGATGTCTGTGGCAGGCTTGCTTGTAGTTCATTCACAGGTCAGCATCTCTTTAATGATCAGACTCATCATCGTTGAGCTCCCATGATAATCGTAAGAACTTCATCTAAAACATCGGCGTCGTGCTCTCTAGGCGTTTAAACACATTACTGAAACTCTTAACTGATGCAGTTATTGTCCACAGCGGCGTTTAAATGAACTGGTTCACCCAAAAATGTGAAGTAAAATGGGCAAGCTTCGGTTTTCAAATCTATTGTAAATAGACCCATAAGACTTCAAATGCAGAGGATGGTGGGATATCATTGATGATGAAGGATATGTCACTGCTGCTGGGCCTCGGAGGAACTCTCTTGGATTCGCCAGACTGGGAAATTGCTTAGCAGAGCAGAATAAGCGCACATATCTCTGGGTTGGGGAGCATGGCGCAGCATTTGACATCGAGCTCAGATTGTACCAGATTGAACCGGGCATGGTTGCACTAAATGTCTTCGATTCACTAAAACAAAGCAGGTCATAAGAGTCGTTTGTTCGGACTATGCTTTAATAGAAAGACAAGATTTTGTTCCACTATTTATGGGTATTATAGCGGGGAATAAAGAGCAACAACAAGTGAACAAACCCCGGAGGGTGGTAAGATGTAAACAAACAGTGCTGGTAATTAAAGGTTCGCGAAGTTCCGATGGTGCGTTGTGTTCACTCTCAGTGTGGATGTGCTCAGGACAGGTGCAGAGGAGACAGTGGTTCTTAGCTAAGGGTATGGCTTACACGGTTTATCTGACTCGCGCCTGATCACCCGAAGCTGGGATTGCTTGGCCTCTGACTAGTCTTACAGGTGTCTGTCTTTGGTTTCCAGGGCGATGCTGATAGATGATTGGGATGCTCGTCACACCATACGCAATTTTTATGTCATCATAATACAGAGTCGCTGCTGCAAATCGGTCGAGGAAACTTCTATTTTTAGAACACTAGGACACTAGAGCTGGGGTGGCAAATGGGGTGGCAAGGGTTTTTCTTAGGGTGGCAATAGCCACCCCTGTAGATCCGCCCCTGCCAGGGTTATCCAATAATCATGAGGAAACAGGCTAATGTTTATTTATTTATTTACTCATTTATTTACTTATTTATTTGTTTGTGTTAGTTTCTTTGTTTCTTCGTTTGTTTGTTTATTTATTTATTTATTTATTCATTTATCCATTTATTTACTAATTTGTTTGTTTGCTTGTTTGTAATTATTTATTTATTTGTTTTTGTTTATTTATTCATTTATTTACTAATTTGTTTGCTTGTTTGTTTGTATTATTTATTTACTCATTTATTTGTTTGTTAGTTTTTTGTTTGTTTGTGTTTATTTATTTATTTGTTTGTTTGTTTGTTTATTGATGTCCATTTTTCATGCTTATTATTATTATTATTATTATTATTATTATTATTATTATTATTATTGTTATTATTATTATTATTATTATTATTATTATTATTATTATTATTAATATTATTATATAATTACAAACAAAAATGTGAATATTTAAATATAGGCTTACAATTACAAATAACTGTCCAAACCCTCAGATGTCAACGTTAGCTCTCTTCGCAGGCTCACTCACTCTCTCTACAGGTGACGAAGTGAGCACAACTGTGCTGAATATGTGACTTCCTGCCTATTTGAGCACAGGAAGAGGGGTCAGACCTTATTTCCGCGGCCTTTGGTGGAGTCCAGAAATTGCTTTTTTTTTCTCCCTGAGATTGTAGAAGAGAAGGGGCTCTTGATGGAGAGGGCCGACACTCTCTTTCACCGGCCCTGCTGAGATTACAGTCCGCCCCGTGATTTATGGGCCAGAACCTTCCAGTGTGAGAGAAGCAAGGATTCATATAGAAGCAGGTGGTTATGGAGAAATGCTCGTTCCAGGTGCATCCAGTGTATCCGAATGAAGATCTGTGTGTGTGTGGGTGGGTGTGGGGAAGTAGCTGGAATGAGACCTGAGAGACGCTGTGTCATGTATGATTAGTTTTTACTATTCCTGCAATTATTCGAGCGATTGAACCGCTGTGAAATATGACTGAGGGAAACTCCTGACTCTTTTCTTGCGCAGCGGAGATCTTCAAGTCCCACATCGCACACTGGTGGTCTCCGGATGGGGCTAGGCTCGCGTACGCGACCATCAACGACACGCTGGTGCCCAAAATGGAGATCCCCATGTTCACCGGCTCACTCTACCCGACGGCGAGACAGTACCATTATCCTAAGGTAAAGAGTGTGAACGGCTGTAAATATGCGGATGGCGCTGGAGATTATAATGTGATATGCTTGAGTGTGTTTTTTTCTGTCTTTCAGGCAGGAGAGGAAAATCCTGTCATTTCGTTGTATGTGGTGAATCTCAATGGGCCTCTGCACACTATTGAGATGAGAAGACCAGAGGACCAAAGAATAGGGTAGGCTATCTTTGCACTCAATTATGTCCCAAATGAATGCTTATTGAACGGATTTACATTTGGTAAAATGTGTTCAACTTCAAGGCCTTGAAAACGGACATGGTGATGGTAAAATGTAAAATGAGTGTATTTGGAAGAATCTAAATGTTACACTGTGTTATCTAGAGAAACAATGAGTACTATGATCAACCAATTGTAATGTTTCTCAGTGAATATTAAATTACTGAAAGAGCTGCAGTTTATTTTGTATTTTTTATAGGTATATTTGGTCCCACTTCATATTAGGTGTCCTTACCTACTATGTACTTGCATTAAAAAATAAATACAGTGCACTTACTGTGTTTATAATGTATTTAAGAACACTTGTGCTCTTAAAGGTGGAATATGGGTGAGGTTAGGGACTGGTTTGGTGGTATGGGTAGGTTTAAGGGTGGGTTAAGGTGTAAGGGATGGTCAACAGTGTAATTACAAAAATTAATTACAGCCGTAATTACAGAGTTAGTACAATGTAAAAACATGTATTTACACAACATGTACATTGTATTAAATTATTAATTTTGGTGTAAGTACATATTAGTTAAGACCACTTAATATAAAGTGGGGCTGTATATTTATTTGTTTTAAAAGTAACTTCAAAGTAAAGTAATTAGTAATCTGATTACTTTTTACATGAAGATATTAGTAATGTAATCAGATTGCAATTTTCCAGTAGTAATCAGTAATTTGTAATCTATTACTTTTTTAAAGTAACTTACCCAACACTGCAAGTCAGTAAAGGACCACAGACACACACACACTGCGAAATACAGAGGGTTTTTGTCTCTCATTCGGTGTGTGGTATCAAGTTCCATTAAAACAACACTCTTCCACCAGTCCTTATTTTGTACTCACATCCAAAATCTCAGTTTCTCACGGGGAACATAAATCAAATGTTCCTGAATGAAAGTGAAACTGCTAAACTGCAGTTAAAGCTGAAAAATTAAAAAACAAAACACCCAAAATAACATGACAGTCTGAAGGAAATGTGGATTGCGTAGTGACGCAATGACGTTAATCGATCCATGTGCCGCAACATGTAAAACGTGATCATGAAAGGAACATTCAAAAAGACTCATATGAACACCTTAATGTTATAATTAATGAATAATTTGATTACTGATGCCCATGTAAATGTAGTCATTGTATTTACTTGTTTCTTGAGGGAATGATACACTGTAAAAAAATAAGAAGTTTAGTTAACTTAAAATTTTAAAGCAACTGGCTGCAAAGAAATTTTGAGTTATTAAGCTTCAGTGGTTGAAGTTGTGTCAAATAAATTTTTGAAGTTGACCAAAAAGGCTGTTTTAAGTCAATTATACTTTACAGAATAATTTGACACAACTTCAAACACTGAAGCTCAATAAACTCAAAATTCCTTTGCAGCCAGTTGCTTTACATTTTTAAGTTAACTCAACTTTTTATTTTTTTGAATATATGAAGAAATCAAAATTTAAAGTCTCCTTAACATATTGTTTTACTTTCATTGAACAGACAGTTCCAAACATGCAGTTGAATCATTTTTATGAGTAAATTAAACTCTGAGCTCAAAAATATGTGCACCTAACTTACAATTTTAAACTGAGTTAACAGTTTGTAAGTTGGATATTTTACAGTGTATACCGAATGCTACTTTAAGAAAATGGCCAAAAAAGTGTTTTATTACCAGAAGCTAAGCATAGTGTACCAGAAGACAATGTCACTATTTCTTGTCTATATTACAGGGAGTACTATGTGACAATGGTGAAGTGGGCCACAAGTACCAAACTAGCTGTAAACTGGCTGAACCGTGCGCAGAATATCTCCATCCTGACCCTCTGCGTGGCCACAACGGGTGTCTGCACCAAGGTATGGCTAAAGAATATTCCAAAGCACACTCATTTGCAGCACAATTAGTTGATGCATTTATTAAAAACATTAAGATAACGTGTTCAAAAATGTTCATTGAATTGGACCGAAGGAGATAGTGAGTAAAAATTGCATTCTTGTGATATGTCTCTGCATTCTTGCCTTGGTGACATTCTCTCATTTTTCCAGAAACACGAGGATGAAAGTGAAGGGTGGCTGCACAGACAGGTGAGCAATAACTTCTTCCACCCAGCCCAAACACAAAAGTGATAGGACGTTCCTTGTCTGTGTTTGTCAGCAGTAACAGATTTGAATAGTCGAGAAGGTTTGATGTTGTTTGTCTTATCACGTTCCCCACAGAACTGTGCTTGAGCTGATATTGTTTTTGCTGATTAGTTTTTCATGTCTGATTATTTTTTATTTATTTTTTTGCCTGAGGGAAAATGTGGCCGCATGAAATGTTTTGCAATAACATGAAGAAAGAATTGTGTGGCTCCTGCAGAAATGGGCCTGAGGGCTTGGAGGCACTATTACATATGCACTGCATCATCATAATAATTCACATTCTAATATATGTTGTTATAGTTTTTGTTGGTGTTACTCGAAGAAATAAGAGCGCCCACCGCTGTGGACGCATTATCTAGTGCTCCTGCAGGTCTTATAATTCAGTAATTACAAAACTCTGCAGAGCAAACCGAATGACGAAACACTACCATGGGAAGAAAACATTGGCATGATGACAGTAATGATGGCGCTGGTGTGGCGGTAATGATCATTTAGAGCTACATTTCTCAAACAGAACGAAGAGCCGCTGTTCTCTAAAGACGGTCTGAGGCTGTTCTTCACCAGAGCAATCCCACAGGGAGGACGAGGGAAGTTTTTCCACATCTCCATGTCCATCTCACAGGTACACACTGGTTATAAATCTGCTATATATTTATATGTATAACATATATTGTAAATATGTATTGTAATTCGTTGCTTCTTAAGAGCCGTTTGCACAACATCGTTTTCAGACTCATAATTACAAATAAAGACGTTGTCCGGGGCGCCACAGTGGCGTGGTGAGTAGCACGTTCACCTCACAGCAAGAATGTCGCTGGTTCGAGCCTGGCTGGGTCAGTTGGCATTTCTGTGTGGAGTTTGCATGTTCTCACTGTGGTTGCATGGGTTTCCTCCGGGTGCTCCGGTTTCCCCCACAAGACCAAAGACGTGGTATAGGTGAATTGGGTAAGCTAAATTGTCAGTAGTGCATGAGTGTGTATGGATGTTTCCCAGAGATGGGTTGCAGCTGGAAGGGCATCCGCTGCGTAAAACTGGATAAGTTGGTGGTTCATTCCGCTGTGGCGACCCCAGATTAATGAAGGGACTAAGCCGACAAGAGAATGAAAGAATGAATGAATGATGTCGTCTGATAGCTAGACACAATACTAAAAAAATTTAAACAATATTTGTAAGCTTGTTTTAAATTATAGCCAGAAAAATAAATTACAGTAATGACAGAGCAGCACACCAATCTAGACTTGTAGGGACGACTAATTAGGCTAACTTAGTGCAAAGTAAAGTTAAATGTGCGCTTCGCTGGAAATGAATCCATAAATCCATAAACACATATGAATTTTACGATCATTACTACTTCTGTAAATTGATAGAAGAAAACCGGTGATCTTACCTTTTTACTTGTCCTCTTCACTGGTAAAAAAAAATGTCAGGGTTTTTTTTTCTTCTTCTTTTTTTTCATTACGTTATGTTTGTTTTTGTTTTTTTTGTTTTTGTTTTTTTTTTCGTTATGTTACATTACATTTACATTTCCCATTTTTTTTTTCTTTATGTGCCCAGTCTTTGCAGATTTTCAATATTGTCAAATTATGCAATTTGATTATTTATTTATTTGTTATTATTCATTCATTCATTTTCTTTTCGGCCTAGTCCCTTTATTAATCTGGGGTCGCCACAGCGGAATGAGCCGCCAACTTATCCAGCATTTGTTTTATGCAGCGGATGCCCTTCCAGCTGCAAACCCATCTCTGGGAAACATCCATACACACTCATTCACACTCATACACTACGGACAATTTAGTCTACCCATTCCAGCTATACCGAATGTCTTTAGACTTGTGGGGGAAACCGGAGCACCCGGAGGAAACCCACGCAACCACGGGGAGAACATGCAAACTCCACACAGAAATGCCAACTGACCCAGCCGGGGCTCCAACCAGCGACCTTCTTGCTGTGAGGCAAATATGCTACCCATTACGCCCCATTATTATTATTATTATTATTATTATTATTATTATTATTATTATTAT